>JACCIX010001226.1:0-180000 GCA_025506515.1 Flaveria trinervia
CGTGACAGGAAGCAACAACTATCACAGTCAGCTTCAATGAGTTAAATGTGTATGATGTTACTCATTATTGTATTGTGAATATAAAGTGAAAAGAATGGACGCTCGTGGACGTGGACGTGGACGTGGTCGTGGACGCGGAGGTGGACGTGGCACCGGAGAACAGGGTGGTGGTGCTATTAACATGACTCCTGCGGAATTGGCTACTCTAATTAATGAGCATGTTCAGGTGGCAGTGGCTGCTGTCCACGCGGGTCAGCCAGCAGGTAAACAATGACAAAAACAAATCTGATATCCTTTATAACTGTAGGGGATGTTTGATTAATGTGTGTTGTGTTAAAACAGGACCACCAGTGTGTACATACAAGTCCTTCATGGACTGTAAACCACACACCTACAGCGGTACAGAGGGTGCTGTAGGGCTTGTACGCTGGTTGAGAAGACTGAGTCCGTTTTCTCCAAATGTAACTGTCCACCGGCGGATCAAGTAAAGTATGCCACCGGGACTTTGGAGGGTGCTGCCCTGTCTTGGTGGAACGCGCAAGTCCAGATGCTTGGACAAGCGATGGCAAATGGACTCCCCTGGAATGAGTTCAAGGATATGATGATCGAGGAGTACTGTCCTCGAAATGAGGTGCAAAAGTTGGAGATGGAATTTTGGCAGCTTAAGATGAAGGGTTCAGAAATTGAGGCTTACACGACCCGTACTCATGAGCTGGCCACATTGTGTCCAGGAATGGTTAATGAGACACATAAGAGAATCGAGCACTACATACGAGGATTGGTGCCTGAAATTCAAAGTATGGTAACAGCTTCTAACCCGACTACGATTCAGCAGGCCATCCAAATTGCCCATAGACTTACTGATCAGGCGGTAGAGCAAGGGCGGTTACCCAAACGGGGCGCTGTGGTGAGCGTGCCCGACAACAAAAGGAAGTGGGATACTCCCAGCAACAGCAATAACAAATCATCGTCATCATCGTCTGGCGGTCAACAACAATCCCAACAGCAGCAACAGCTAGTTTAGCAGCAGCAGCGGCGGTTCGATAATAACCACAATTTCAACCAAACTGCCCCAAATAACCAAGGACCCAGCGGTTACGGCGGCAGACATCCCAAATGCCCACGGTGTAACTACCACCATGTGGGACGGTGTGATAGCTTCAAGTGTCAACGTTGTGGAAAGATTGGACACGCTGCGAAGGATTGCCGTGGTGAACTAATGAAGAGGCCACAACAATCTCAAGAAACCCCCAAGGGTTGTTTTGAGTGTGGAAAGAAGGGCATTACAAACGAAACTGCCCCCACAATAAGAAGGAACGGAAATGGCAACAACAACAACAACACCAACAATCATGGGAACAACAACAACAATGGCAATAATAACAACAATGGTGGAAATGGCACTGGAAATGGCGGCAATAGAGATGGAGCCAAAGGGAGAGCCTTCGTCATTGCCTCAGGTGAGGCTCTAAATGATCCCACAACTGTTACTGGTAGATTCCCTGTTAATGGTTGTTTTGCTACGGTACTATTTGATACTTGAGCTGATAGGAGTTTTGTGTCCTTAAAATTCTGTAGTCTTTTAAGTGATACCCTCTGCTTTAGAATCTAAGTACACTGTGGAATTAGCCGACGGTAAACAAATCCATGTAACGCATATCCTTAAAGACTGTAGGATAGAACTTGCTGGTCATATTTTCGCTATAGATCTCATGCCTGTACGCTGGGGAGTTTTGATGTTGTGATAGGCATGGATTGGCTCTCTAGCAAGCAAGCGGAAGTCATATGTCACGAGAAGATTATACGGATCCGGTTGGTGTCAAGTTCTTACCGTCAAAGGTGATAGGAGTGGTGCTGTGATCATCATCTCGTATATGAAAGCTCAAAAGTTGTTACGAAAAGGCCGCGTGGCTATCCTAGCACTTGTAACCGTAAGCAAAAGGAAGAAAAGAGAATGGAGGATATTCCCGTAGTACGCGACTTTCCGGAGGTGTTCCCAGAAGATCTTCCTGGATTACCACCGCACCGTCAGGTGGAATTCCAGATTGAGTTGACTCCCGGCGCAGCTCCGATTGCGAGCACCTTATCGATTAGCACCAAACGAACTACAGGAGTGTCGTCACAACTTCAGGAGCTTCTGGATAAGGGTTTTATTCGACCTAGTACATCACCTTGGGGAGCTCCTGTACTCTTTGTTAAGAAGAAGGATGGCACATTCCGGATGTGCATCGATTATCGAGAGTTAAACAAAGTAACAGTCAAGAACTGATACCCTTTACCTCGTATCGACGACTTGTTCGATCAGCTTCAAGGATCAAGCTATTACTCGAAGATTGACTTGAGATCTGGTTATCATCAACTCAGAGTTCGAGAAGAAGACATTCCCAAGACTGCATTTCGTACTCGTTATGGTCATTATGAGTTCTTGGTCATGCCTTTTGGGTTGACTAATGCACCTGCTGTGTTCATGGACCTCATGAACCGCGTGTGCAAACCTTATCTGGATCAGTTTGTCATTGTGTTCATCGATGATACTGATATACTCTAAGACCAGGAGGAGCATGAAGAGCACTTACGAATGATCTTGGAACTGTTGAAAAATGAGCAGCTGTATGCTAAATTCTCAAAGTGTGATTTTGGATAAGAGAGGTACAATTCCTAGGTCATATTGTTAATGAGAAAGGAATACACGTTGATCTTGCCAAAATTGAGGCGATAAAGAATTGGACTACACCCAAAACGCCAAGCGAGATAAGACAATTCCTTGGATTAGCAGGATATTACCGCCGATTCATAGAAGGATTTTCTAAGATCGCACAACCTCTCACAGCCTTGACTCACAAAGGAACGACATACAAATGGGCTGAGAGTCAAGAATCAGCTTTCCAATATTAAAACAAAACACTGTAGTGCCCCAATATAGCATTACCCGAGGGAACAAATGACTTTGTGGTGTATTGCGATGCATCCATTCAAGGATTGGGTTGTGTCTTGATGCAACGAGACAAGGTGATAGCCTACGCTTCGAGACAACTAAAGGTTCACAAGAAGAACTATACTACCCATGACTTAGAATTGGGTTGTAGTTTTTTGCCTTAAAGATTTGGAGACATTATTTGTACGGTACCAAGTGCACTATCTACACCGATCATAAGAGTCTTCAACATATCTTTGAGCAAAAAGAGTTGAATATGAGGCAGCGACGTTGGGTGGAACTACTAAATTTATGATTGCGCAATTAAGTATCATCCGGGAAAGGCGAACGTAGTTGCCGATGCTTTAAGCAGGAAGGAAACAGCTAAACCCCGACGGGTGCGAGCTTTACAGCTTACTATCAGTACCCAACTGCCCGAACAACTTAAGGAGGCACAAATAGAAGCTTTAAAAGTAGAAAATATTGGTTCTGAATTGTTAAGGGGAATGGATAAGCAGCTAGTGATGAAAGAGGATGGAATTCGGTATTTCATGGATAGACTTTGGGTGCCTGTTCATGGAATCTGAGAGATTTAGTTATGAGCGAGGCACACAAATCTAGTATTCTATATCCTAGATCCGACAAGATGTATCATGACCTAAAGGCTCACTATTGGTGGCCTAACATGAAAGCGGATGTAGCTACGTATGTGAGCAAGTGTTTGACCTGCTCGAAAGTAAAAGTGGAATATCAAAAACCATCGGACTATTACAACAACCCGAGATTCCAATGTGGAAATGGGAACAAATCTCCATGGATTTTATTACTAAGCTACCCCGGACTAGTACTGGTTGTGACACGATATGGGTTATTGTGGATCGATTGACAAAGTCTGCTCATTTCCTTGCAATAAAGGAAACCGACAAGATGGAGAAGTTAACTCGCCTGTACCTCAAGGAGATCGTTTCGAGACATGGGGTAGCGATCTCAATTATCTCCGACCGTGACGCTCGTTTCACGTCACATTTCTGGCAATCATTGTAGAAATCCTTGGGTACACGTTTGGATATGAGTACTGCATATCATCCACAGACGGATGGTCAGAGTGAGCGTACTATACAGACGTTGGAGGATATGCTACGTGCTTGTGTGATTGACTTGGGAATAACTGGGAAATTCACCTGCCATTGGTGGAGTTTCTTATAACAACAGTTATCACACTAATATACAGGCAACACCTTTCGAGGCGTTGTACGGAGAAAATGTCGATCACCGTTGCTGGGCAGAAATTGGTGATAGTCAGATATAGGGTCCCGAGTAATTCATGAGACGACTGAGAAAATTATACAGATACGGAACCGTATGGCTGCAGCGCGAGACAGGCAAAAGAGTTATGCTGACAAGAGACGGAAACCTTTAGAGTTTCAGTTTGGTGACAAGGTTTGTTGAAAGTCTCACCATGGAAAGGCGTAGTTCGGTTAGGTAAACGAGGGAAACTAAATCCGAGGTACGTTGGACCATTTGAGATAGTGGAAAGAATAGGTCCAGTAGCCTATCGATTAGCCCTACCTGATTCGCTAAGTGGAATTCATGATGTATTTCACGTGTCAAACTTGAAGAAGTGCATAACTGATGAGACGACGGTCGTACCACTAGAAGAAATTCAGGTGGATGAACAATTGCGTTTTATTGAGGAACCAGTGGAGGTGATGGACCGTGAGGTGAAAACACTTAAGCAAAGCAAGATACCTATTGTTAAAATCTTTGGAATTCGCGACGTGGACCGGAATTCACATGGGAACGGGAAGATCAAATGAAGCTTAAGTACCCACAACTATTCGAAGGAACGATGCCAGCAGATGAAGGTATTGATTTAAATTTCGGGACGAAATTTCTTTCAACATGGGGATGATGTGACAACTCATCCAAAACTCACACGATTTCGATTTCTGTGTGCCAATGCAGTAGACCAGTGATGGAAACCAGTGATGGAACACTCTCACCATGTAACGCAATTTTCCGGACGAAATTCTTTCAACATGGGGATAATGTGACATCCGTAAATTCCGTTACCAAACTCCGTTAGTTCCGTTAAGTCTTGTATACGCGTGTCGTGAGCACACACTAGTTGTCGTTTAACGTTGGTGACCTAATAATAATGAATAATGTTATTTGTTGTGAATCTAAGTGATTATGTGAATATTGGGTTATGTTTATGTGTTTACACATTTATAACGTTACTTAAAGAATTTATCGCGTAACGCGGAAACGTGTCTATTTATTCGTATGTCTTGTGTTTTTATAAAGATAAGATATATAATGAACTTTATAAGTTTATATCTTTATATTATGAAGTTAAAAACACTTTACAAAGAGTTTTAAAGCTTAGTTTTTATAAAATACAAATTACAAGGGTTAAAAGGGTAATATGTAAATAAAATATTAATAAAACAAACCCTAGCCTCCAAAACCCCACTTTCGGCCGCGATCAAGGTTTCTAACGCCTCCCATCTTCGAAATCAGCCAAGAACAAGCATTTTCGTGTGATTTTGATTCGATTACAAGATATAACACATAGGAAGCATCAATTTCAAGCATTACATTTAAAGGTTAGATTTTTCATGTTTTTGTGATGTTCTTCATTATGGCCGAACCTTACTCGAAATTGATCCTTATTAGGTCGAATTGGATGTTGTTTGATGATGTTAACATGTTAGTTAGATTGTATACATGTTAGTTAACGTCGATTATGCAAGAATTCTATGTTTTTAGTGGATTGATCATGACTTTGTTTGAAGCAAACCCTAATTCGAAATTGTTGTGATTATGCATGATGGATGATTGTTTGATGAATGTTTGATGATTATAGTTGTATGAATGTTAGAATACATTGATTATGCAAGAAAGTTGGGATTTGATGCATTGTTCATAGGTACTAAGAATAGTAACTTTATTTGGCATGTAGTAGTGATGTAGTGATGGATTGATGTTATGGATGAGTTCATGATGATGATTAGATGCTAGATTGTTGTTATGAATGCTAGAAATCTTTAATTTGATGATGTTGATCATAGCTTGCCAAAGTAGAAACTTTTGTTTATGAAGATTGTTAGATTGGGGTGTTTAGTGTTGTTGATCATGTCTAGATGTTTGTATGAGCTTGAATTGGTATATTATTGATGAATTCATGTATGCTTTGGATGTTTGATAGTTTTGGATATTCTTTCCCAAAAGGGAAACTTTATTTGTGTAACGTTGAAGTATGATGTTCTGACCATGTCTGGGATGTTAGGAGCCTGCTAGTATGTTCTAGATAATTCTAGTGTGATAGAATGTGTTAAATTAGTTGTATGGCATGCTTGGATAATCATGTGTGATATTTGGACTTTGGTGATCATGTATGGTTTGGATGTTGTGTAGTAGTAGGACTCATGCTTGGGTCTGGTAATTGATTGTTGTGATGTTGTGAATGCATGCATATGCTTAAGAATTTGGTTATGATCATTATACACGCGTGCGGATCTGAGGCCCCTACTTAGTAGGATTGGCAGGTTTAGGATGTGAAGTCGTGAGTGGCTTCACATGGCATGTGATGAATGGTTGAACCTTGTGTGACATGTTAGTTGTATTATAGCTAGTGGATATGTTAATGTTCTAGATTCGCATGACTTGTATAGTACTTGATTGTATGATGATCTAAGTGATACACCTGGTGATAAAGCATATGTATGATACTATTTGAATGTTAATCATGTATGTTGTGTGTGCTCATTGGCTTTATTTGAATTATAACTCATAATCACCAACGGGTCAAACGGGTCAACTAGGTCAAACGTGTCTTTGTCTGGAAGCTTGAGTCTTTGGTTTGGTATGATTAGGGTTTCACATGTCTTTTATTTACACGTACTTATGTACTCACATGATCTAGGTAACCTGTGGAGTTGGCTATCCTCTCGTTTCTCAAAATAAACCCTAAGTACCTTTGCATACATCAGGTGAGTTCATGCCCCACTCTTTATTTAATCTCTTTTGGGGGAGATAGCATACTGGTATTTTATACGAACGCTTTTATTATTTAAGTTGTGTATAATATTAATATAGTGCTTTTACCATGAGAAAAGTCCTCACACTTTTGAATTGTTAATATTTAATAGCGGGGAAACTTGGGTAGTACTACTGGGTTTGACGAGCCCCACCTGTGTGACCCGAGGTCAACCGGGTGCAATTTGTCCTATTGATCATTGTCACGACATGGTAAGTCGTGACAGGAGGCAACAACTATCACAGTCAGCTTCAATTGCAAAATCACTATGTATTGATATTTACTGATAATAGACTTGCTATCTATACCATGCACTGCTTATATATATCACAACTGTTTACATGTTTATTGAACTCAAACTCTTGAACTCACCAACCTATGTGTTGACATTTTAGTATGCTTTTCTCAGGTCCTTAACTTGCTTGCCATAGGAGCACTGCACGGTTCACTGCATTTTAAGACACTATGCTTCAAGACAAGTTGACATTTTAACAATTATAGTTTACTCTTTGGTTTGGCACTTGTTTTTGCCATAAGTTTACTTTATTGACTTGGGTTGTTTTCAAAAACGCTTCCGCATTGTTTACAGTTGTATTTTTGTTAATTATGTTTAAATTATGGCTTTAGAGTCGTTCTGAGTAACTATTGACTGTGATCCTGGTTTGTTCACACGCCTCGCGGTAAACTCCGCAAGTGGATTTTGAGGGTGTGACATTCGGCATTTGTCTTTTGTTCATCTGCATTTCTTTTACTTCATCCGCATTTCTTATACTTCACCAACATTTCTTTTACTTCATCCGCATTTCCCCAATACCCATCCGCATTGACTTACTTAGTGGTTAATATTCATCCGCATTGACTTTCCATTACTCATCTACATTGACTTACTTAATGGTTAATGCTCATCCGCATTAACTGTTCATCCGCATTGACTTTCCATTACTCATCCGCATTGACTTACTTAATGGTTAATGCTCATCCGCATTAACTGTTCATCCACATTGGCTTTCCATTACTTATCTGCATTTCTTTTGAACACTTGGGTAGATTCTAAAACTTAGACATATGAGCCCTAAACCATTGAATTTCAGTTCCCAAACACCATCTATCATGTTCTAAGCTTAAATATTACATTCTAAGCCTTAGAAACACAATTATAACATCAACAAGCATGAACATAGCCCAACATCACATCATAACAACAACATACACATAGTAAATCATACGGGTACAAAACCCATTTTTATAAAAGAACATATATTCATGCATTTCCAGCCCCAAAATCAGTTAAAAACCAGTAAAAGAGGGGTCCTAGAACTCACCTTTGTAGCTCTTGAGTATGGCTTCTTCCTAAATCGTTTGCAATTGAGTTCAACCACCTAGAAACCCACTAAAATCACACACAACCGAAGATACAAACTGTAACACCCGGTTATTTATTTATTTTGAAGCCGACGAATAAAGAAGAAAAGAAATAAAGTCCAAAGTCGAGGGACCAAACTCACCAATGAGAGAAAGTTGGGCATGTGGTGATATTTGTAGGGAGAGGCAGCCATAACCCTCTCCTCACACTCACATTTTCAGCAAACAATAGAGGAGAAGAAAAAGGGAGAAAAGTTGGTTTGGGTGAGCAAAATCATTGAGAAGTGGGTCAAATCGAAGCTCTTCTCATTGTGGTCGTTTGTGTGAGTTCTAGGACCCCTCTTTTACACGTTTTTTAAATGATTTGGGGCTGGAACACATCTGAAAATCAAGTTTTTGAGTGTGTATGTGTTTGACCCGTTTGTGTATGTGTGTGTGAATGTATGATTCGTTTGGGTCTTGTGTTTGAGCTTGTGTATGCTTGAATGGTGTTGTGGTATGCATTCCTAAGGTTTAGGATGGTTGATTTGGGCTTAGAATGGGTTTAGATGAGCTTGGAGGTCGAAATGGCAATTAGGTTCGGGATGAACCGCATTCTGCACCAGCTTGGGCTAGGCGACCGAATGGAGGCCATACGGCCGATTGAGGTGCGATTGGGGTTCATTCGCACGATTGAGAGACCAGTCGCATAAATGCTCATCCGTATTAGTTCCATTCGCATTAGGTCCATTCGCATGGGACTCATCCGCATGGAGTCCATCCGCATTTGTTTCATTCTCACGAATGGGTGTTCATCCGCATGGGTGTTAATCCGCATTGGTCCATTCGCATGATGCTCAGTCGCATGGAGGCCATGCGACTAAAGGGTGTCCATACGCCCTAATAGGGCTATTGCACCCGAGGAAAAGTGTAGTTTAACTTTTGACTTTCGGGGAAAGTGCAGATGTAAGTTTTTGACGTAAAGGTTTTCGTAAGTTCATGGAAGATGACTGTCGAGGCCTTAGAGATCATGTTGGGCATGATGATGATGATGTTGCATGATTATGCATGTTATGTATGTATGACGTTGCCCTATATGATGTTGATGCCTATGTATGATATGTTCCTTATTATGATGTATGTTTATCTTTCCTGTGGCTTTACGTGTTATGTTAATGAATGAAATGAAAGTATTAAGTAACGTAAAGTGGAAGATAACGAAAAAGGAACATGAAGTAAGAATGTATGCATTAATGAATGATGAAAGTAAAGAAAGTCTTGCACGCATTGTATGTCGGGACACGCCATTAAAAGGTGTTAGCTCAACGGTGTGCGGGTTTGCTACCCCAGGAGGATGCACATTGGGGTCTTTCTTTGTGATTGACCATATGTATAGAACCATTGTTGCTTACCTTAGGTACTGTGACCAGAGGTGCTGGGCACCATGAATGAAGGTCTATTATAGGCTTAGGTCCAGTACCATGAGCATGAAGGGTAAAGTTCATGGTGATGACAAAAGGAAAAGATGTAATGATGAACGAACGAATGAAAGAAAGAAAGAATGAATGAACGGAAGTTAACGAATGATGAAGATAATAATGATATTATCTATGTGTAGTATGTTGTATGATCATATGAAAGTAAAGAACGGTTTTAACAAAAGAAAAGTATGTTTTTTTATAAAACTAGAACTCACTCAGCAATGCTGACTTTGATGTGTTTCTAGTTGCAGGTAATGATTGCTGAGGATGGCACGAGGTGGCTACTCAGCTCTTTTGGGATGACATCCGTTTATATAATACTTTTGTGATGTAATGCAACAATGATGAACGAACGAATGAAAGAAAGAAAGAATGAATGAACGGAAGTTACGAATGATGAAGATAATAATGATATTATCAATGTGTACGTATGTTGTATGATCACATGAAAGTAAAGAATGATTTTAACGAAAGAAAAGTATGTTTATTTTATAAAACTAAAACTCACTCAGCAGCGCTGACTTTGATGTGTTTCCAGTTGGCAGGTAATGATTGCTGAGGATGGCACGAGATGGCTACTTAGCTCTTTTGGGATGACATCCATTTATATAATGCTTTTGTGATGTAATGTAACAATGTATTTTGTAACCAATTAACGATGTATTATTTTTGCAAAAGTTTCTATGTTGAAATGAAATGTTATTTTTAAATGTTTCCGCTGCGATGCTTTATGAAATACAAATGTAATTATATGTTTTATGTGCGATGAGGATCCAACTATAAGCGTCCCGGGGATGGGGCCTTACACAAACACATATAAGCACACACCCGAGGCAAGGCCAGTTAAGAACACTTAAAACCATGAATTCTTACCTTGAATTCGAATCTTTCTTCTTGTTTCTCTTCAGACTCGAGAGCTTTCTACTACTCTTGCTACTTTCTCTCTCTACAAGCCGAAGATTATGAGTGACGAGAGGGTGATGGGCGGCCATCACCTTTATTCACCAACTTTTCAAAGATTTTGTCATTTTTGCCACTTTTAACCCCTAGACTTGGGTTTTATTTCTTTTCCTTCTTTTTCCTTCACTTTATTCTTCTTTCTTTGACTTTTAAAAAAATAACTGGTGTTACAAGTCCACCCCCTTATATAGGTTTCATCCCCGAAAATTGTAATTCCTCAAACAATCACGGGTAATGCTGTCTCATCTCTTCTTCAGTCTCCCACGTAGACTCGGATCCCTTCCTATGCTTCCACTGTACACGCATACCTTGACGGCGAAAATTTCGATATGTGAGAGTTAAGATCGTTCATAGCCACATAACGCTATTATTAAATCCGAATATATTAATCATAAGCTCCAAAGGCAACATTACAAACAAAAGACTCAAATAAAGAAATTAACAAGCATAAAAGAAATATTTCAAGCCCATCCATTTATTTATCTAGGTCCATTCCTAGGTGTGGATGAGCTTCAAAAGTGGCAATCAAACTTGAGCATTTCCTGAAACAATTTGAAAATAAATGGTCAACAGTAATGTTGGTGAGATTTCCATAGTTTTCAATACGTAAGTATATAAAAGATGGCAATTCATGTTATAAGTTAGAGAACAAAGTAACTAGGTATGTAAGACAGAATACACAATCAAACCTTGACATATTTTTACAAGTCTCAACGTTTACAAGTTTATACGATTAACTAAGTGTACTTGGATTAATAAAGCAGGCTTGTCAGCCCCATAGATCTATGACGTTGCCAGGCTAGCAATAGTTAATGATTGCACATATGATCGTCATTACATGGTAATTACAAAGATCAACTAATCACAACATGTAAGTGAATTTCCAAGAGTTTACAAGAATCCAACGAATTTACAAGTGCAATGTTTAATAAGTAACATGTTTCACCCCAAAGTGTGAAAATATGAAAAAGGGGCATAGAAATACTCACTTGACAAATAAGTAAGACAATTAATAAGAATTATTAATAAACGTTCCAACTCAAACATTCACGAGGGACCTAAATATATATATATATATATTATATATATATATATATAATATATATATATATATTATATATATATATATGTGTGTGTGTGTGTGTACAAGATTTTAGTTAAATAAGTTTAACGAATTAATGAAGACTTGGGTTCAATGTGGTATTAGGGATTGTCAAATAATTATGATTAACAAATGAACCATTTATATTTATTAATAACAAAAAAATATTATTATATTTTATATAAAGTTTTATATAAAAATTATAACACTTATAATAATTTCCGACAGGTTAAATAAAGTCTAATAAGCATAATCTTAACAATAATTTTTAACGTTTGAAATAATCACATTTGTGGAACAAAGATTTGGTTTAAGTATAGTTTTTTTATAAAAATAAATTAGTTTATTTTAGAATATTTGAAAAGAAAATATAAAAGTATTCTCTTTTTTTTTTCTTTTAGAAATTAATTTACAGAAAATAATTAAGAGTGTTTTAAAATTATCAGATTTTATAAAGTGGCTTTTTACAATTTAAAAAATATATAAAAATAGTGTTGAAGGCCAAAAGACCCCAAAAATAAACATGAGGTTCCCTGGATTCGAATCGGGGACCCCTTGTTTGTAAGTCTCAAGGTTTACTAGCGAACCAAGGCCTCAGCCGCGTTAAGAACTGGTTTTAAAAACTTATAAATATTAGACAGACAACCCCCCCCCCCCCCCCCCCCAAATCACATGAACCCTAGTACAATCTTGATCCAAATTAAACTTTGATTCAAGTGTTCTAACCAAATCAATCATAGGGCTATAACTCATTAAGGAAGAACGAGTATGTTGATGTGATTTACTCACTTGATTGAGTTCGAATTGATGCCTTTCGATGGTAGAGCAGATCGCGACTAAGATCGATTTTGATGGATAGCAGCAGATGGTGATGAAAACCGAATAGATTCATGGGAAGTTCCAGTAGCCAACCAAGAATCAAACCCTCTATCAATTTTAAGTTTTGAAGCCCCGATGATGGTGTTCAAGTGTGGTGTGGTCGCGATGTCGATGATGATGAAATTCGATGATTGAGTTTGTTTTAGGTGAAATTAAGGGTTGTGTTTGATTAGAGGTAGATAGAAGTTTGAGCTGGTGGATTAATTGAGTTGTTATTGATGTTTAAGGCTCTAACGGCTAGTGTATTGAAGATTTTCGGTTATACATTCGAATAGCCTAATAACCAATGATTAAACACGATTAATTGATGCATTCAAGTTCAAAATATGATCTAGAATGTTTTGAGATAGGGTTTGGACTAGGAATCGACTGATTATAGTGTTTTTTGGACTCGCCGGAGTCCGGCCGGAGTGTGGCCGGCGGTTCGAAGGGAAAGAAGAAGTGGGGTGTAGTTTTGAATTTTTACACAACCACCCCCTTCACTTTCAGGTGTTTATTATTTTATGCCCATGCTTTCTTTTTAAGTTTATAAATTGATAAAATCACCCCTTTAACTTAACTATATGAGATTCAAGACTTTTTAAGTTTAATAACCTTAAGAATTATTATTATTATCTTTATTATTACTATTGTTATGATATTAGTATTAGTGTTTATTATATTACTATTATTTTATTTTTTTTATTTTTAATATTATCTATATTATTATATTTAATTTATAGTATATTATTAAGTTTTATATTAAAATTTAGTGACAAACCACACAAAAAAAATAATAACTCACAAGCTTCATAAAAAAACATAAATAGTCCCTACAAGAACTTAACAAGTAAATTTTACTTAACAAAAACACAAGATGTTACAGTCTCCCCAACTTAAGAGAATTTTGTCCCGAAATTAAGAATGAACTAAGCGAACAAATGCGGGTATCTTGCCTTCATATGGTCCTCACGCTCCCAAGTGAATTCAGCTCCATACTTATTCTCCCAACGAACCTTGACAAATGGAGTAGTTGTGGTTCTAGTCTTCTTCATAATGCGATCCATAATTTCAACAGGTTTCTCAACGAAGTGCAATGACTCGTCGATCTGAATGTCTTCCAGTGGAACATGCAGTCACTCGTTGGTCAAACACTTTCTCAAATTTGAGACATGGAACACATGATGAACTCCACTAAGGTCGGAAGGTAGTTCTAGTCTATAAGCCACTTTCCCAATCCTTTTCAGGATTTTGAAAGGTCCTTCAAATCTTGGAGCTAGTTTCCCTTTTTTTCCAAAGCGAATGACACCTTTCCATGGTGAAGCCTTAAGAAGAACCATGTCGCCAACTTGAACTCCAACGGCTTACGGCGCTTATCGGCATAACTCTTTTGTCGACTTCATTCCATTTCAAGGTTCTTGCGGATTGTGGAGACTTTATTGGTCGTTGCTTGTATGAGTTCAGGACCAGTGATGAAGTTTTCACCAATGTCGGTCCAGCAGATCGGTGATCGGCATTTACGACCATAAAGTGCTTCGAATGGTGCCATCTTGATACTTGAGTGATAACTATTGTTATATGAAAACTCCACGAGTGGTAAATGCGTATCCCAATCACCACCAAAGTCAAGGACACATAGTCGTAGCAAATCCTCGAGGGTTTGAATTGTTCATTCGGTTTGATCATTAGTTTGAGGATGGTAAGCCATACTTAAATCCAATTGAGTACCCAAGAGTTCTTGCATAGACAACCAAAAGTGCAAAGTGAAACAAGCGTCTCGGTCAGATATGATGTGCAAAACGGCCCATGACGACTCACAATTTCTTCAATGTAGATGCGGGCCAGTCTTGAAACATTGTATGTGTGTCTTATAAGTATGAAATGTGCCGTCTTGGTCAAACGGTCAACAATCACCATATACTATCATGACCACGAGGAGTATGAGGTAACTTGGTTATGAAATCCATGGATATATGTTCCCATTTCCACATAGGGATTTCGGGTTATTCAAGTAAACCACTTAGTCGTTAGTGCTCGGCTTTGACCCTTGCACATGTGAGACACTTGGAAACATAGGACGCAATATCTTTCTTCATTCCAGGCCACCAATATTGACCTCGCAGGTCCATGTACATTTTATCGGAGCCAGGATGAATGGAATATCGGGTTTAATGAGCTTCGTTCATAATGAAGTGTCAAAGGTTATCACGATTCGAGATCCACAATCGATTCAAGAAGTACCACATGCCATTCGTTTTTGTCTCTAGCTATGACCAAACATCAGACACCAAATCCTCATCTTTCCCTTCGTCGGTTAACACCGCTTGTTGAGCCTGACGAATGCATAACCGAGATCACTATCAATCCTTATGTTTTGAAGCATGATAGTAGCCTCGTTGACATCCACATGAATCTCAGTATCAAATTCTCCTAACGTATCAAACCATTGCCTTCGATCTCAGATTTCTTGAAACGAGATAGTCTTGTTGTGGACCTTGCGACTCAGCGCATCGGCTACAACATTCGCCTTTCCAGGGTGATAGCGAATGTCACAATCGTAGTCGCTAATCAACTCAATCCAACGGCTTTGTCTCATGTTGAGATCCTTTTGGTTGAACATGTGTTGGAGACTCTTATAATCGGTGTATACTATGCATTACGTCCCATAAAGATAGTGTCACCAGATCTTCAAAGCGAAAACCACAACACCAAGTTCAAGATCGTTGGTTGTGTAGTTCACTTCATGAACCTTCAATTGCCTTGATGCATATGCTATGACTTTGCTTGGTTGCATGAGAACACAACCAAGACCTTGATTAGAGGCATCACAGTATACGGTAAAGTCGTCGTTTCCATCGGCGAGTGTGAGAATAAGAGCGTTACACAGCTTGCAATTCAGTGTCTCGAAAGCCTCCTCTTGTTTGGGTCCCCATTCAAAAAGTCGATTATTTTGGGTTAGCGCCGTTAATGGTTTAGCAATCTTCGAAAAATTCGCTATGAACCTACGGTAGTATCCTGCTAAACCTAGAAAAGAACGAACCTCGGTGGGGTTATGGGAACACACCAATTCTTCAAGGCTTCTATTTTTGCAGGATCAACACAAATTCCTTGGCTATTCACCACATGCCCTAAGAATTGAACTTCTTCTAACCAGAACTCACACTTGGAAAACTTGGCGTATAATTGCTCCTTCTTCAAAAGTTCGAGAACTTGTCGCAAGTGCGTCTCGTGATCGATATTTTTGTTTTGGAATAAATAAGAATGTCATCAATGAACACGATCACAAACTTATCCAAATACGGTTTACATACTCGATTCATGAGATCCATGAACACGGCAGGTGCATTAGTAAGCCAAAAAGCATAACCATGAACTCGTAATGTCCATATCGAGTACGAAAAGCGGTCTTTGGAATGTCGTCATCATGAACACGTAATTGATGATACCCAGAACGTAGATCAATCTTTGAGAATTGAGTTGCTCCTTGAAGTTGATCGAAGAGATCATCGATTCGAGGAAGAGAGTATCGGTTTTGATGGTAAGCTTGTTGAGTTCTCGATTGTTGATGCGCATACGAAATGAACCATCTTTCTTCTTCACGAACATACAGGTGCACCCCATGGTGAAGAACTAGGACGAATGAAGCCCTTATCGGTCAACTCTTGTGGTGGACTAGCTAGTTCTTGCATTTCAGACGGTGCAAGATGATAAGTTGATTTAGCCACAGGGTTTGCACCAGGGATTAAGTCAATCTTGAACTCAACTTCTCGCACGGGAGGTAATCCCTTAAGATCCTCGGGAAAAACCTCGGGAAATTCTCGCACAACATGAATGTCTTTCAGTTCCTTACCTTGGCTTTCGTATTAACTACATACGCCATGAAGCTAGGTAGGTAGTTTTTACTTAAGCACTTTCAGGCCTTATACAAGACATAAGTTTGAGTCCTTGGGATGCTTCTCCCCAAAGACTTTCAAAGTGTCACCCGATGGTAAGGAATTCGAATGCACTTCTCGAAGCATAGAATTTCCGTGTGTTGCTTGACTAACCAATCCATGCCGATAGTAACACCAAGCTTCCCAGTGGCATAGGAATAAGGTCGATGAAGAACACGTGTTCGTTAAGGCTCAAAGTACAATCGCGTATTACGACGTCAATGACGATTGGTTTTCCATCGGTGACTTCGACCGTTAAAGGGTCTTTCTAGACTGACACGTGACTTAGAAAGCATAGGATCGAACTCTAAAGACACGGGAATGAGGATAACAAAGGATAGTAATTCAAACAAGAATAAGCTAAGAGTTGTAAGGTACATGGAATGATTCCATTGGTAACACATTACCATTTGGAATCGTTGACACGTCAAGGTGAATGACCCATTTGCCTTAGAAAGTTGTGTATATCGACCATAGTTATCACTCATCCATAAATCCTCAGGTAAGCATAACTAGTCCCGTAGGATTTATGCAAAATGCTTACCTTAGCCCGAAGGCCTTTTGCCAGGAAATCCAGAATACATGTGTCTATGTGTCACACAGTTTTGCTTAGGTTCATGAAATCAAAACCTTGATGAGATTTGTATATATTAGACAATAAGTCTAAAGATTCAAGCCAATAACAGTAAGTATGTGATCCTACGTGACGTCGAGAATAAGATTAGAAACTTTATGTTCGGGGAGAATCAAAGAGTCAAAGTTAAGTTTAGGGAGACAGGTAACAATGTTTAAGCAATCCTATGCTAAGGCATCAAATTGCACATAAGAAGGCATAACATTATGTAGCATGCAAACCATACATTTGTTCAAGAATAGAAATATGATTCTATAAGGTTCATGCATATGCTATAGTCTAGGTCACCATTTCTAATAACCTAAATCCTTATAGTTATGGGCTCTGATACTAATCTGTCACACCCTAACCCTCACATCTCGACGTTTCCGCCATCAAGGTTGGGGTGTGACAATTCACAAGAGGAAACACTTGTTCCTCAGCCTCTTCTCTTTTCAATCAATGATCACCACTGGTTGCTCTACATAATTGAGCCGTTCATCTACCTTGATATCGTCTGGTAGAACAATCATATCCTCGTCTGCTAGACACTTTCTCAAATGAGATACATGGAATGTCAGGTGAATTCCACTTAACTCATATGGTAACCCCGGTCTATAGGCCACGTCACCTACTCTAGCAATGATTTGGAAAGGCCCTATGTATCTCGGGATCAACTTGGTCCACTTTCTGAACCGAATGATACCCTTCCAAGGTGAGACCTTCAGCATAACCCTGTCACCTACCTGGAACACAATCGGTCTACGTCCTTTATCAGCATACGACTTCTGTCTATCTTTGGCTGCCTTCATGAAGGCCTTGATCTTTTCAAGCTTCTCAGTCGCCGCCTCGATCACCTCGACGCTTCCTAACTCCTTCTGACCAATATCACCCCAACACACGGGCGTCCGGCATCTCCTACCATATAGCATCTCATAAGGGGGCATACCAATACTATCATGATAGTTTTTGTTATATGAGAACTCAGCTAATGGTAAGTGGTCATCCAACTTTCTCCAAAATCAATGACACATGCCCGAAGCATATCTTCCAATGTCTGAATGGTACTTTCTGACTGACCATCCATTTGGGGATGATAACCCATGCTAATATGTAACATTGTCCCCATCACATCATGGAATTTCTTCCAAAATTTAGATGTAAACCGGGTGTCACGATCAGACATAATAGACACTGGCATACCATGACGAGTTATAATTTCCTTGATGAATAGATCCGCCAACCTCTCGGATGAATATGTCTCGCGGATCGGTAGGAATTGGGCACTCTTCGTCAAACGGTCAATTATCACCCATATGGCATCATACCCTTTCGGGGTACGCGGTAGCTTCATATAAAATCCATGGTGATGTGCTCCCACTTCCACTCCGATATATCCAAAAGTTGGATCTTCCCATACAGCTTCTGATGCTCTGCCTTCACTTGCAAGCAAGTAAGGCACTTACTCACATACTCCACCACATCGCGCTTCATACCCGACCACCAATAATATTTCTTCATGTCTTGGTACATCTTTGTAGTACCGGGATGAATAGAGTATTGAGTCTTATGAGCTTCATCTATGATCTTCATGTGTGGATCCCCAAAACGAGGAATCCACATCCGTCCAAATGGGGTTCTAACACCGAGTGTGTTTTCACCCAATTTTGCAATCAGACCTCTCATTATTTTGGAGTTAAGATGATCTTCTTTCAATGCATCATATTGAAAATCTTTGACTTGCTTCATCACATCAGAGGTCATGATCAACTGGTAAGCTTTCACCCGAATCGGCTCAGGTCTCTCTTTTCGGCTAAAGGCATCAGCCACCACGTTGGCTTTGCCCGGATGGTAATGGATCTCGTAATCATAGTCTTTTATGAGCTCCAACCATCTCCTTTGCCTCATGTTCAGGTCCTTTGCCTCATGTTCAGGTCCTTCTGCTCAAAGAAGTACTTCAGGCTCGTGTGGTTGGTGAATATGGTGCACTTTGTACCGTATAGGTAGTGCCTCCAAATCTTTAACGCAAAGACAATGGCTGCTAGCTCCAAGTCATGAGTAGGATAATTGACCTTATGAACCTTCAACTGTCGGGATGCACAAGTTATAACCTTTCCTCTCTACACTAACACACACCCTAACCTCGAGTAGGAAGCATCAGAATAAACCACCAGATCTTCACTTCCATCAGGTAATGATAGAACAGGAGCTTGAGTCAATCTCGCCTTTAACTCCTCAACTGCCTTCTCTTGAGCTTGACCCCATACAAACTTTATATCTTTCCGAGTCAATTTGGTTAGTGGAGAAGCGATCTTAGAGAAGTCTTGAATGAATCTTCTGTAATAGCCCGGCAAACCCAAGAAACTACAACTCTCGGATGGCGTCCTTGGAGACTTCCATTGCATCACTGCCTCCACCTTTGCCGGGTCCACCATAATTCCCTCGGGACTCACCATGTGACCCAAGGACTGAACTTCGCATAACCCGAACGCGCATTTGGAGAACTTGGCATACAACTTCTCCCTTCTTAATGTCTCCAACACCTTTTGAATGTGACTGACATGTTCCTCCTCACTCTTGGAATAAGTCAAAATATCATTGATAAACACAATCACTGATTCATCCAACTTCGGCCGACACACTCGATTCATCAGATCCATAAAAGCAGCTGGCGCGTTGGTCAAACCAAATGACATAACGAGGAACTCGTAGTGACCATAACGCGTGCGAAAAGCTGTTTTAGGAATGTCCTGCTCCTTCACCTTTAGCTGATGGTAGCTAGATCGAAGATCTATCCTTGAAGCTAATCAAACAAATCATCAATTCTTGGTAAGGGATATTGGTTCTTTATCGTCAACTTATTCAGCTCACGGTAGTCGATACACATCCTCATACTACCGTCTTTCTTCTTCACGAATAAGACCGGAGCACCCCAAGGAGAGATACTCGGCCTAATAAACCCCTTATCAAGCAGCTCTTGCAATTGTTCCATCAACTCTTTCATCTTAATCGAAGCCAACCGATACGGTGTCTTGACAACAGGTTGGGAACCCGGTATCAGATTGTAAGGCCCCATTCTTGGGCACCTCACAGTTGGTCATTCATCGCACATAAAACATTTTAAAACGTACATTTATTTTACAGCGGAATTTAAAACTTTCATTAATAACTAAAAGCATGGCATTTCACTCATTTACAACATTCATTTTCATATCAAAATACAGTGACATGTCAAAATATGGATGCCAGCCTCAAAACGCTCTCAGTAGCTTATGCATCCATGCCTGCAACTCCTCAGCGACAACAATTACCTACCAACTATCATGCATACAAAAGTCAGCGCTGCTGAATGAGTTCTAGTTTTTATAATAAAATACTTTATTTCCTTTAAAAACCATCTTTACATTCATTCGTGGCCATACAACATACGTTCATACTGATAATAATTATTATTATTATCTTCATCATCATTCATTCATTCATTCATTTCTTCGCTCATTACTCTTCATTACTCAAATCTTGTATCATGCATATCCCTGACTCATGCTTGAAAGCTGATGCTATGCCGGGGCCTGTACATAAACCCCCGACTCATGTCCGAAGACTGACACAACACCGGGATACGCGACAAAGATCCCATTCAAGTCAATCACAGGATTGAACTCTATTTGAGTCTGTTGCAACACAAAGTCGCTCACCTCATTATCTCGTCTCATGCAATACCCCCGACTCATGTCCGAAGACTGATACTGTGTCGGGGCCTGATAAACAAACCCCCAACTCATGTCCGAAGACTGACACAGCACAGGGGCACGCGACACGGATCTCATCATCCGTCACTTTCATGTTCACCATTTGTTATCTCATGTGTTCATTTCGTACTCTATCGTATTCGTTCGTTTCGTGCTTGTTAGGATCAGTGATCTATGTTTGATTGATTGAAGAGTATTGTAGCGGAATTCAAACAATGAATTAGTCGATTCACAAGAACAAAACGATATTCAATAAAGAACAAAGACGGTTATAGAGAGAGAGAATATCTGCAAATATATTTCATTCAATATTCGCTTTCGTGGTAACAGAATGTCACAATAATGATTAGGTTGACACCTCTTATATAAGAGATGTGACGTCTGCTGATGTCACTTGATAGTGACATCTAACAGATTTATTACAACTGAAACACAACTACTGAAGATGTCAAAACAGCTGACATCTTCTTACAAAAAGTTCTTAAGTGTTATCAGTTGTTATAACTACTGAAATATAAAACTACTGAAACTATAACGACTGAAGAACAAGCTCTTCAGTCGTTTTACAAAACTACTGAAACTAGAAATATAAAACTACTGATATCACAACTACTGAAGAAGTACTCTTCAGCAGTTGTGACAAACTACTGAGGCTTCAGTACTTGATCTTTAGACTTTGACCTTCAGATGTTTTATCAGCTGATGACTTCAGTAGATATCATCAGCTGATGTCTTCAATCTTTGTCTTCAGACTTTGTACATCAGTTGTTGATCTTCAGCACTTATAAACACTTCAGCTGTTGTACTTCAGTACTTTGGTCTTTCAGCTTCAGCACTTGTGTTCTTCAGCTGTTCAGCTTCAGTACTTGTGTTCTTCAGCTGTTCAGCTTCAGTACTTGTGTTCTTCAGCTGTTCAGCTTCAGTACTTGTGTTCTTCAGCTGTTCAGCTTCAGTACTTGTGTTCTTCAGCTGTGTACTTCAGCACTTTAGTTCTTCAGCTGTTGAAGTCTTCAGCACTTGATCTTCAGCTGTTGAAATCTTCAGCAGCTTGTCAAACTGCTGATGAAGCTTTCAGCAGTTGTTGTGATACCATGTGGGACTTAGAGGTTTTCTGATCTTGGCTCATTGGTTCTTTTGGTCCAACAAACTCCCCCTGAACCAATGCAGCCAAAACCTCTAAGTTATTTATTATCCCACTTATTGTTGGCAAAATGTTGGTCTTTTTCCTTCTTGATCAGTAGAGAAGATGACCCATGTAAGCTCCGGCTGGGAAGAAATCTCAGATATTTGTTTGGCAAGGTATGAATGGGAACTCTGTTTTGGGGAACTGGACACAGAGTTGTTATCCCATTCATGAGATTTACTTCCCCATAATGAGTCTGTATGACTCTCGAACATAGGCCTCAAGGAGAACAACTTGTTCCTCCTTGGAGAGTTCTTCTACTCCTCCTTCGAAGAAGAACTCTGGACCATAGTACTCAGATAAGTACTTCATGGTCCTGCCATTTTAAGCTCCACTGTAGTTACCTCCCTATAGACAAATTCATCAGGATGGGTGCCTTCGAGGAGTAACTGGAGCTCATCTTCTGGATGTCTTCAAGCTTTTTATATAACAACCCCTTTTGATCATCTTGTTTTCCAATAAAGCTTGAGGGGTCATCTTTACTTGATGAGCTTTCTTGAAGTCATCAATGATTTCCCAAGGTGTGACTACAATGGCCAACATGATGGTAGATTCTATTGTTTTTCTAACCTGGCCATTGTATCTGTGTGGAATAGTTCTTTTATGGATTCTAGAACTCACCCTGGGGTCTGGCCATACTCTCACTCTCTCCTTCTGATACTGAAAAGTGTGCCTGAGAGTGTACAGCCTCTGAGCATGCCCTTTCATGGCTTGAATAGATGATGACTGAGGAAATCCTTGTCAACCATCTTCAGTAGTTGCTCATCGTGCTGTTTCTGTTGTTCTTCATCTTCTATCTTGACTCTGACCATTTCCTTTGAGAGTTAGGTGTGATCATGGGTTGACTTCTGGGTTTTGGTAGCTTTAGAACAGCAGAGAGTGACAGACTATCATCTTCATCCTCTTCTTCTTCTTCTTCTTCATCCCCAGCACCCTTCTCCTCCTTTTAGGCATCACTGGATGATGGTGGTTGGTAAAGGAATGGTTTTGAAGAAAGAGGATGTTTGGTGTTGGGCTTAGAGATTGGTTTGGAGATTTGAGGGTAGGCAGTGTTTGATGAATAGATCCGCCAACCTCTCGGATGAATATGTCTCGCGGATCGGTAGGAATTGGGCACTCTTCGTCAAACGGTCAATTATCACCCATGGCATCATACCCTTTCGGGGTACGCGGTAGCTTCATAATAAAATCCATGGTGATGTGCTCCCACTTCCACTCCGATATATCCAAAAGTTGGATCTTCCCATACAGCTTCTGATGCTCTGCCTTCACTTGCAAGCAAGTAAGGCACTTACTCACATACTCCACCACATCGCGCTTCATACCCGACCACCAATAATATTTCTTCATGTCTTGGTACATCTTTGTAGTACCGGGATGAATAGAGTATGAGTCTTATGAGCTTCATCCATGATCTTCATGTGTGGATCCCCAAAACGAGGAATCCACATCCGTCCAAATGGGGTTCTAACACCGAGTGTGTTTTCACCCAATTTTGCAATCAGACCTCTCATTATTTTGGAGTTAAGATGATCTTCTTTCAATGCATCATATTGAAAATCTTTGACTTGCTTTCATCACTCAGAGGTCATGATCAACTGGTAAGCTTTCACCCGAATCGGCTCAGGTCTCTCTTTTCGGCTAAAGGCATCAGCCACCACGTTGGCTTTGCCCGGATGGTAATGGATCTCGTAATCATAGTCTTTTATGAGCTCCAACCATCTCCTTTGCCTCATGTTCAGGTCCTTTGCCTCATGTTCAGGTCCTTCTGCTCAAAGAAGTACTTCAGGCTCGTGTGGTGGTGAATATGGCACTTTGTACCGTATAGGTAGTGCCTCCAAATCTTTAACGCAAAGACAATGGCTGCTAGCTCCAAGTCATGAGTAGGATAATTGACCTTATGAACCTTCAACTGTCGGGATGCACAAGTTTTAACCTTTCCTCTCTACACTAACACACACCCTAACCTCGAGTAGAAGCATCAGAATAACCACCAGATCTTCACTTCCATCAGGTAATGATAGAACAGGAGCTTGAGTCAATCTCGCCTTTAACTCCTCAACTGCCTTCTCTTGAGCTTGACCCCATACAAACTTTATATCTTTCCGAGTCAATTTGGTTAGTGGAGAAGCGATCTTAGAGAAGTCTTGAATGAATCTTCTGTAATAGCCCGGCAAACCCAAGAAACTACAACTCTCGGATGGCGTCCTTGGAGACTTCCATTGCATCACTGCCTCCACCTTTGCCGGTCCACCATAATTCCCTCGGGACTCACCATGTGACCCAAGGACTGAACTTCGCATAACCAACGCGCATTTGGAGAACTTGGCATACAACTTCTCCTTCTTAATGTCTCCAACACCTTTTGAATGTGACTGACATGTTCCTCCTCACTCTTGGAATAAGTCAAAATATCATTGATAAACACAATCACTGATTCATCCACTTTTCGGCCGACACACTCGATTCATCAGATCCATAAAAGCAGCTGGCGCGTGGGTCAAACCAAATGACATAACGAGGACTCGTAGTGACCATAACGCGTGCGAAAAGCTGTTTTAGGAATGTCCTGCTCCTTCACCTTTAGCTGATGGTAGCTAGACGAAGATCTATCCTTGAAGCTAATCAAACAAATCATCAGTCTTGGTAAGGGATATTGGTTCTTTATCGTCAACTTATTCGCTCCGGTAGTCGATACACATCCTCATACTACCGTCTTTCTTCTTCACGATAAGACCGGAGCACCCCAAGGAGAGATATCGGCCTAATAAACCCCTTATCAAGCAGCTCTTGCAATTGTTCCATCAACTCTTTTCATCTTAATCAAGCCAAACGATACGGTGTCTTGACAACAAGGTTGGGCACCCGGTCATCAGATGTAGTGGGGCCCCATTCTTGGGCACCTCACATTTGGTCATTTCTCGCACATAAAACATTTTAAAACGTACATTTAATTTTTTACGCGTATTTAAAACTTTCATTAATCACTAAAAGCATGGCATTTCACTCATTTACAACATTCATTTTCAATCAACTACACAGTGACATGTGCAAATAAATGATGCAGCCTCAAAACCGTTCAGTGCTTTATGCATCCTGCTGCAACTCCCTACGACAACAAATTACTACACTATCATGCTACAAAATCAGCGCTTCTGATGAGTTCTAGTTTTTTATAATAAATACTTTATTTTCCTTTAAAAACCCTCTTACATTCATTCGTGGCCATACAACATACGTTCATTACTGATATATTATATTATTACTTCTCTCAGTCATTGTCATTCCTTCATTTCCTCTTCTTTTTCTTCGCTCACTACTCTTCATTACTCAATCTTGTATCATGCAATATCCCTGACTCATGCTTAAAGCTGATGCTCTGCCGGGGGGCCCTGGCATAACCCCCGACTCCTTTCGAAGAATGACACAACACCGGGATAAAACTCGAGCAAAGATCCATCAAGTCAATCACAGGGTTTAACTCTATTTGAGTCTGTTGCACACAAGTCCTCACACTCATTATCTCGTCTCATGCCATCCCCCCGACCTGTCCGAAGACTTGATAACTGTGTCGGGGCCTGATAACAAACCCCCACTCATTTCCGAAGACTGACACAGCCAGGGGCCGCACACGATCTCTCATCCTTCACTTTCATGTCACCATTGTTATCCTCAGGTGTTCATTTCCGTACTCTATCGATTTCGTTGTATCGTTTCGTGCTTGTTAGGATCAGTGATCTATGTTGATTGATTGAAGAGTATTGCAGCGGAATTCAAACAATGAATTAGTCGATTCACAAGAACAAAACGATATTCAATGAAGAACAAAGACGGTTATAGAGAGAGAGAATATCTGCAAATATATTTCATTCAATATTCGCTTTCGTGGTAACAGAATGTCACAATTATGATTAGGTCGACACCTCTTATATAAGAGATGTGACGTCTGCTGATGTCACTTGATAGTGACATCTAACAGATTTATTACAACTGAAACACAACTACTGAAGATGTCAAAACAGCTGACATCTTCTTACAAAAGTTCTAAGTGTTATCAGTTGTTATAACTACTGAAATATAAAACTACTGAAACTACAACGACTGAAGAACAAGCTCTTCAGTCGTTTTACAAAACTACTGAAACTAGAAATATAAAACTACTGATATCACAACTACTGAAGAAGTACTCTTCAGCAGTTGTGACAAACTACTGAGGCTTCAGTACTTGATCTTCAGACTTTGACTTCAGATGTTTCATCAGCTGATGACTTCAGTAGATATCATCAGCTGATGTCTTCAGTCTTTGTCTTCAGACTTTGTACATCAGTTGTTGATCTTCAGCACTTGTAAACTCAGCTGTTGTACTTCAGTACTTTGGTCTTTCTTCAGCTTAGTTGTTCTTCAGCTGTTCAGCTTCACTTGTGTTCTTCAGCTTCAGCTTCAGTACTTGTGTTCTTCAGCTGTTCAGTACTTGTTCTTCAGCTGTTCAGCTTCAGTACTTGTGTTCTTCAGCTGTTTACTTCAGCACTTTAGTTCTTCAGCTGTTGAAGTCTTCAGCACTTGATCTTCAGCTGTTGAAGTCTTCAGCACTTGTCAAACTGCTGAGCTTCAGCAGTTTTGTGATACCATGTGGGACTTAGAGGTTTTCTGATCTTGGCTCATTGGTTCTTTTGGTCCAACAAACTCCCCCTGAACCAATGCAGCCAAAACCTCTAAATTATTTATTATCCCACTTATTGTTGGCAAAAGTTGGTCTTTTTCCTTCTTGATCAGTAGAGAAGATGACCCATGTAAGCTCCGGCCTGGGAAGAAATCTCAGATATTTGTTTGGCAAGGTATGAATGGGAACTCTGTTTTGGGGAACTGGACACAGAGTTGTTATCCCATTCATGAGATTTACTTCCCCATAATGAGTCTGTATGACTCTCGAACATAGGCCTCAAGGAGAACAACTTGTTCCTCCTTGGAGAGTTCTTCTACTCCTCCTTCGAAGAAGAACTCTGGACCATAGTACTCAGATAAGTACTTCATGGTCCTGCCATTTTTCAGCTCCACTGTAGTTACCTCCCTATAGACAAATTCATCAGGATGGGTGCCTTCAAGGAGTAACTGGAGCTCATTCTTCTGGATGTCTTCAAGCTTTTTATATAACAACCCCTTTTTGATCATCTTGTTTTCCAGTAAGGCTTGAGGGTCATCTTTGCTTGATGAGCTTTCTTGAATTCATCAATTATTTCCCAGGGTGTGACTACAATGGCCAACATGATGGTAGAATCTATTGTTTTTCTAACCTGGCCATTGTATCTGTGTGGAATAGTTCTTTTATGGATTCTAGAACTCACCCTGGGGTCTGGCCATACTCTCACTCTCTCCTTCTGATACTGAAAAGTGTGCCTGAGAGTGTACAGCCTCTGAGCATGCCCTTTCATGGCTTGTATAGATGATGACTGAGGAAATTCCTTGTCAACCATCTTCAGTAGTTGCTCATCGTGCTGTTTCTGCTGTTCTTCATCTTCTATCTTGACTCTGACCATTTCCCTTTGAGAGTCAGGTGTGATCATGGGTTGACTTCTGGGTTTTGGTAGCTTTAGAACAGCAGAGAGTGGCAGACTATCATCTTCATCCTCTTCTTCTTCTTCTTCTTCCATCCTCAGCACCCTTCTCCTCCTTCTAGGTGCATCACTGGATGGGTTGGTTGGTAAAGGAATTGGTTTTGAAGAATGAGGATGTTTGGTTTTGGGCTTAGAGATTGGTTTGGAGATTTGAGGGGTAGGCTGTGTTTGAGTGGGTGGAAGGGAAGGTTGATCCAGCATCTTTGTAGTAAGTTTCGCCTTTGTAAGTTTAGCCATTTCCAACCTTTTACCAGCCCCAGCCTCATCAAGGGCTTCAACAATAATCCCCTTGTGGAATTGCTCAGACAGACAGATTCTGGTGGCTATAGCCAGAATACTGTCCCTGGTCCACGCGCGAATCTCCATTAAAGATCTTCCTAAGTATTTTGCAATGAAGCGGATCATGATCTCCAATCTCTCTTTTTCAAGAGCATCATACCCAGCCCATCGGGTTTGAATCTCTTGCACTTCCAACCTTCTGATCTCACTATCCAATGTGGCTGTATCAAACCCTTGCCTGAAGAGTTGTTCAATTATTTTATCCATGGATCGGCTGTGTGTAGTATCAGCTTCTTTTACCAGCTCTTCCAAGGATTTGTCTTCAGCAGTAGGTGATCATCAGCACTTTTCTTTCGCTTGTAAGTGAGCAGTGGTTGCTTTTCTTTCTCCTCCTCTTGGGCTTGCTTCTCTCCTTCTCTTCCTCTGTTCTTTTCCTCTTCTTTTCTTTCACTGCAGTACTCTCCCCCTTTTTGGATGCATTGGAGGAAGGGGTTTGTACCGCAGAAAGTGTCTTTTGCACAGCAGCATCAATCAAGGTTGTAAAGTTGAGGAAAGCCTCTCATCAATGGCTTTAGTCACAATATCAGTGATTATGGGTGTGATGAGAGGGAGGGAATTTTGAAGTACAGCACCTATTTGCTCAGGAGGGTTCTGTTCCTGAGAAATAGGGCCTGAAGCAGAGGCAGGTGGTTGAGTTTGGAGTGGCTCAGTGTTTGGGAACCTTCAACTGAAGGTGCCATCTGTGGGTTGGTGGAGGCAGATGGTCTTTCTCCTTGTGAGAGTTGGTCAAGTAGGTTTTGCAGCCTACTGACTTTCTCTTCAAGGATTGTGTTCTGGGCAAGAACATCGTAGAAAAAGCCCAGGTCATCATCAGCCGAAGCTGAATCATCTGACCTCCTGCTTGGAGCAGGATTTACATGCACTGGGTGTAGACCAGTTGTTGCATGTGCCCCTTTTTCTTGGTACTGGGGACTTCCAGCCTCAGGACAATGTCCATCATCAGCTGTTGCCTCTAGTGAGGTCTTAGCAATGTTACCAGCCTCATTCTGATCATGTGCTGATTCAGAAGAGGTGGCAGCCTCACTAGATATTCTAATCTCCTTATCTACACCAGAGATAGAAGTGGTAAACCCCTGTGCTGTGGGTTCTCAATTGCACTGTGTTCCTCCCCCTCAATTGTAGAGGTGTTCCCAGTAGTAAGTGTTTCTGGGGAGGGGGTGAGGAGTGCAGTTGAGTCAGCACTTGTGCAACTATTAAAGTTGGGCTGTGAGGGGCGGTTGTATGGGGTGAAGGGATAGAAGCAGTGTGCACCTGGGGAGGTTGGTGCTCTTCAATGGCAATCCCCTCAAGTGAGGAAGATCCCAGATGTGTAGGTACCCCTTGTGTGGTTGCTGCAGGCTCCTGTTGAGAGGAATCCTGAGCGGCTATGGCTGGAAGAGTCCTTATATCCACTAGGGGGTTTGGACCAGTGGATATCTCCTGCGTTTGTGTTGCAGGGGCATCCTCAGGGGACTCAATTCCCTGAGTAGCCGTTTTGGGTTTCTTTTTGGTGGGTTTGGTGGGGACTTTTGATTTGGAGGTGGTGGCTGTGGGTTCCAGCTGCGTGGGTTTGCGCAGCTTGGCAGCCAATTTGAGTGTCTGGTCAGAGTTGTGCCGGGAGTATACTTCCGGCAGAACAGCCGTAGCAGGGACTCCCAAGCCAACAAGTCCCTCAGCATTAAGCTGGTTTGTAATGATGGCCATTATGAACCGTGGATATAGTATCCAACGGTTAGCAGTTAGTTTTTGAGCCATATCCTTGAGCTCCGAAAATATTATTTCTGAAAATTTAACGGTTGTTGCTCAAGAATAGAATACATTACCTGCTGCCACTTTGTCGACATTTGATCCCAAGACGAAGTCTTAGGAGCCAAACATACATTCACCATGTGAAAAATTAGGCGTTCAGCGTCATGGAAGTGTTTCTTCATGATAGTGGAGGCACTGAGATTGCCTTGATATCCATGTTGGGCAAAGGATAGATCTGTGGTGCCCTTGGATATCCAGCAGGAGAAATAGCATCATCCAGATGAAGAGAATTTGGCGGATTATTGCAGGAGTGATGACCACTTCTTTGTTGTTGACGACCGACTGGAGAGATGGTGTGTTGTTCTCCCCAGTGGTAATAGTAACGTTCATCCAAAACTGTTGAGGGATTCGGCATGTAGTATGGGATTCAGAAGAAATGCCGTTTTGTATTGGGACTGAACCATAAGATCGATAGCAGTATCGAACTTAGCCCAGACAGGCGATTTAGTAAGGTAGGCAACACAGTTGTGTCGCGGTTTAATTTGCATGGACGCCATTGAGAAGAGAGAAGTTTTGGAGAGGAACGTTAGGTTTGAAGAAGATGAAGCATTGAAGGATTAGGTCAGGGATATTTATAGGGTACGGGTAAGAAAACGACTGAAGGATGTGGTGTTAGTCATCAGTAGTTTTAAACGACTGTTGACATGGTATTATCCTTTCAGACGTTGAAACAGCTGAAGTCGTGGTGTTAGGCATCAGAAGTTAGAAAACTACTGAAGACCGTGGTTTTGACTTCAGATGATTGAAACAACTGAGGACTTGGTGTTTGTCATCAGTAGTTGTGAAACTACTGAAGACAGTGGTTTTGTCATCAGCTGTTGTAAACAACTGAAGACTTGGTATTAGTCATCAGTAGTTATAAACTACTGAAGACATGGTTTTGCTTCAGTTGTTTAGAATGAAACAGCAGTTGTTGAAACAACTGAAGAGAAAGTTCTCTTCAGTAGTTGTCGTCAATTCATAGCCTTTCAGCTGTTTCATGCTGTCCTCAACACTTACTCATCAGACTTTGCATCTGATTTTCAGGTGTTTCATAGGACATCAGTACTTATCTGTTTATACTGATTTCAGTAGTTGTAACTACATCAGTAGTTTTAACTACATCAGTAGTTTGGAACAGATAAAGTACTTCAGTACTTGTGAGGCATTTAGCCATCAGTAGTTATAAAAACTACTGAAGGGAAAAGGACTCATCAGTACTTATATGTGACATGGGTACCAATGATCACCAGTAATTACTACTGAAATCATCAGTAGTTGTCACTTATTCTAGCTGCAGCATACCAAGCCTTAACACAAGGTTTTGGAAAGTAGAACTATCCAAAGGCTTAGTAAAAATATCTGCAAGCTCATCAGCACTAGGCACAAACTTAGGATCAATCAGACCTTTTTCAAAACAATCCCGAATAAAATGATGTCTGATCTCTATATGTTTGGTCCTAGAGTGCTGGACTGGATTTTTGACAATACACAGAGCTGAAGCACTATCCATTAACAATGGAGTCTTAGTCTCTGTAATGCCATAATCCAGAAGTTGGTTCTGAAGCCAGAGTACCTGAGAGGTGCAACTTGCAGCAGCAATGTACTCGGCCTCAGCAGTTGATGTAGCAACAGATGTTTGTTTCTTACTCTGCCAAGAAATCAAACAGTTGCCTAGGAATTGACAACCACCAGAAGTTGACTTTCTAGTTAACTTGCACCCTGCATAGTCACTATCTGAAAAAGCAACTAATTTGCAAGAGTGTCCAGTGGAATACCATAAACCCAGAGATTGTGTACCTTGCAAATATCTAAAGATTCTCTTGACTGCAATCAAATGAGACTCTTTAGGAGCAGCCTGAAATCTAGCACAAACACATGTAGCAAACATAATATCTGGTCTAGAAGCTGTTAGATACATCAAGGACCCAATCATACATCTGTAAAGCGTTTCATCAACAGCTTTACCTTTCTGATCAGCATCCAGTTGTGTGGTGTTGCACATGGGAGTAGAACAGGGCTTACAGTTTTGTAAATCAAACTTATTCAAAAGATCTTTTGTATATTTGACTGATGAATAAAGGTTCCATCAGCCTTTTGTTTGATTTGCAAGCCTAGAAAGAACTGTAATTCTCCCATTGCACTCATTTCAAACCTCTTTTTCATTAATGTTGTAAAATCATCACACAACTGGGGATCAGAGGATGCAAAAATAATATCATCAACATAAATCTGAACAAGTAGCTTATGCTGATCCACCTTCTTAATAAACAAAGTTTTATCAATGGAGCCTCTAGTGAAATTATTCTTAAGAAGAAAAGTAGAGAGTGTCTCATACCAGGCTCTAGGAGCTTGTTTCAACCCATAAAGAGCCTTATCAAGTTTGTACACCCATTCAGGATGTTTATTATCCTCAAAGCCTGGTGGTTGACACACATAAACTTCTTCCTTTATTTTACCATATAAAAATGCACTTTTAACATCCATTTGAAAAACTTTAAGATTGTGGAATGCAGCATAGGCTAAGAACAATCTGATTGCCTCTAGTCTGGCTACAGGGGCAAAGGTTTCATCATAGTCAATACCTTCTTCTTGTGAAACCCCTGTACAACCAGTCTAGCCTTGTTCTTAACAATAAGCCCATTTTCATCGGTTTTATTCCTAAACACCCATTTAGTGCCTATTGCACACTTACCTGGGGGAAGAGGAACAAGTTCCCACACTTGCTGTTTCTTGAACTGAAGTAGCTCAAGCTGCATAGCTTCAACCCATCCATTGTCTCTCAAAGCAACATGGTAGTTCTTTGGCTCTAGCTGACTGATGAAGAGAGCATAGAAGCAGAAGTTAGACAATTGACTTCTGGTTGAAACACCAGCATTGATATCACCAATAATCTGAGACATGGGGTGATTCTTCAGTTCTTGATAAACAATGAGATCTGTGCAAGTGTTTGTAGAACCTTCAGCAGCAGCAGATGTTGATGTAGACTCTTGAAACCAAGAATTGATGGTAACTCAAAAGATGTAGAGGAAACAGAGATCTCATCAGCATTTGTTGTGGATGGAACTGCTGAAGCTACAGGAACAAATTTAGCAGACACAGGCAGTTGGTCACTAAACTTGAATAGGTGAGTATTGATATTATCATCATCATCATCAATACCACCAGGTGGAAGACATGCTGCAGAAGATTTTAGCCACAGGATCTGCAACAGCTGGAGGTTGATAAGGAACATATTGCAGTATGTCCAAATCAAACAACTCCACAGGGTTTTGTGGAATCTTGTCCAAAGGAGATTCATTAAACTTCACATGCAGAGTCTCTTCAACTATCTTTGTTCTGCAGTTGAAGACTCTGTATGCCTTGCAAGTAGATGAATAACCAACAAATACCCAGCATCCACCTTAGGATCAAATTTATGGAGTTGATCCTTTGTGTTGAGAATAAAACAGGGACATCCAAATGCTTTGAAAAATGAAATTAGAGGAGCCAAATGATGGAGAACTTCATATGGAGTCTTCATCAACCTCTGATTTACTAAAACTCTATTCTGCACATAGCAAGCTGTGTTGACAGCTTCAGCCCAAAAGGTCAGTGGCAAACCAGAGTCAGCCAGCATGGACCTTGCAGCTTCAATGAGGGTCCTGTTCTTTCTCTCCACTACTCCATTTTGTTCTGGAGTCCTTGGGATGCTAAACTGCCTTTTGATTCCCTTTGAGAGATAGAAGTCATCAAGTGTATGATTCCTGAATTCAGTTCCATTATCACTCCTGATACACTTGACTGGAAGGGAATACTGCTTCTCAATATACAACACAAAGTTAATAACCTTCTGAGCAACCTCATCCTTTGAATGTAGAAAGAAAGTCCATACAAATCTGGAGTAATCATCCACAATTACCAGACAGTATTTCTTCTTTGCCATGCTCATCACTCTCACAGGACCAAATAGATCCATATGCAGTAATTGCAAGCAGGCAGTGGACTTAGGCTCTTCAATAGGAGGGAATGAGACTTTGTGCTGTTTTCCTTTTAAACAAGCAGTGCAGGTTTCATCACAGTGGAACTCCTTTATTGGTAAGCCTCTGACTAAACTATTGTGGATAAGCTGATTCATGTTTTTGAAATTAACATGACCCAGCCTTCTGTGCCACAGTTTAGATTCTTGAGAAGAGGCTTTGGAAAATAGGCAAGGATTGCCTTTGAGATCTATTTTCTTGGAAAGATCTAAGGCATACACTCTTCCTGTCCTGTTGGCTCTCAGGAGAGTGTGATCATCCAACACCTTGTCAATCAAGTGCAAAACTTTGGATGACAGAATCCTACAGTTCTGACTGGTGAAAAGAGCAACATGGCCTTTATCACACATTTGACTGACACTCAAGAGATTGTACTTGAGATTTTCCACATGATTAACATCATCAAATTTGATTTCTCCATTGGAGACAAAGCCTTTACCAATGATGTAACCCCTAGCATCATTGCCAAAAGAAACAAATCCCTTCTTTCCTTGAGAGTAGTCATGAAGAAGAGAGCTGTTCCCAGTCATGTGCATAGATCCCCCACTGTCTACATACCAGATGCTACTTTGGCATGTTGGAGAACCCTGCAAAATAAACAATCAGTTAGTTTTAGAGACCCAAACCTTTTTGGTTTTGGGCCTGGTCTCATCAATAGATGGTAAACTAACAGGTTTATTTGAAACAACAGCCTGAGAGGAAGAAGATGGTGAAGAAGAGGAATCCTTTGGCTTGGATCTCCTTTTCTGTGGTTTCAACATAGGAGCATCTAGTTGGTTAACTCTACCCAACAGATGTTGAACCATCATAACCAGCTGTGTCTGATTTTGTGATAAAGCTTTCAGCTCATCAGACACATTGCCAGTGGAGTTTGATAAGTTCCTATGTTGCACCTTCTTCTTCTGAGCACTCTCAGCTGTCACCTGTTTAACCCCTTCCTTTTTGGATTTCTTTGAGGACTTAAGGGTTACAGGATTTGATGTTGCTGATACAAATGTGGTCTCAAACTCAGTTTTCATTTTTACCATTTTCTCTTTAATTTCTTCTTTTTTTTTGTTGAGTTTGGAACCTCTTTTGTACCAGCAATCATCTGTAAGATGATTGAACAAACCACATACTTCACATGGTTTCTTCTTCATCTTAGGTTGATCATCAACTAAAGAGGGTGAAGCAACTGGAGACTTGCTCTTCAATGCTTTGGAAGCATTGTTTGCTTTCTTGACTGCCTCTTTAGTAGTCTTCAAACTCTTTCTACTGACAGTTTTCTTCTCTTCAGTACTGACAGCAGTTGGAGTTTGAACTTCAGGTGTTAAATCCTGCTCTCTAGTCCTTTCAGGACTTTCAGAATTAACTCCTGAGTTGATCAACTCATTGATCATGTGAGTGTCAGCATTTGAACCATCAACATCAGCTGATAGGTTCAGAGAGGGCTTGATGCTGACTGCTACTTCTGATTGTGCTGTATCAGAAAGTAGATCACATGATGAGATGGATTGGTTATCACTCTCACCATCAGATTCTACCTCTGCTCTTGGAGTAAAATCTGTAGGTGGAGCAGTGTGATTGTAACCAATGCCAAACTTCACATTGGAAGCAGATTGCTTACTAAGAAGCATTTCAAAACCTTTGCATGATTGTACCCATCTATCACACTCTACCTGGGTAACTGCAAGGGTTTCTTTGAGATCTTTATACTTCTCTAGAAGTATCTCTTCCCTAGCCTTATCATCAGTTATTTGGCATTTCAGTTTGTAAATCTCATCATTTTTATCATTAAGCACAGACTCAAATTCAGCTTTGTTTTTGGAAATTATTTGTTCTAGCTCAATGTTCTTGTTGATTAAAGCTACATTTGCTTCTCTAATAGATGCAAATGCTGCTATGCATGTGTCAGAACATAATTTGGCTTTTGCCTCAGAGGATACCTGTGATACCTTTGGTGTAGAGGCATTAGAGGATGAAGTATCAGCAGAATCCAAAGCCATAAGAGCTAGATTTCCAAATGGACTGTCACCACCATGTTGACCAGCACCTGAGAACAGTTGTTCATGACCAGACATGTCATCTGGTAAACTGCTCCAGTCAACAACTCCTGGGTGAAGAAGCTGTGTTGTTGAGGTTGAGTTTGTTGATGAGATTGGGAAGGCTGTGGTTCAGGCAATGCTTGTGGTTGTTGTGCAATTGGAGCTTGAACAGAATTTGGTTGAGGCACATAATAGCAGGGATAAGGATATGACATTTGACCCTGGGGAACAAAGTATGCAGGAGATCTAGGATGTGAATAATGACCAGAACCCAGGATGTTGCCCTCTGTTTTGTGGACTAGTACTAGGAAAAGTCACAAAGGGTGCAGAAGAGTTAGATCCAGTTGATCTACACTCTCTTGCAAAGTGTCCTAGCCTTTGGCATTTGTGACACCTCAACTTACTCTTGTCAAAACCAACTTTGGTTTTGCCAGAGAGTCCAGGAAATTTCCTGCCAGTTCTCTTGTAGAACTTCTGAGATCTGATATTAATCAGTGCCATTGGCTCAGAATATCCATCTCTTCTAGATCATCATCAGCTATTCCTTTCAGATCATCCATGATGAAGCATAAATTGTCACTATTACTGCCAGAATGACTCTCAATACCAACAAATGCATGATCAGAACTATTTGAAGAGAAATCTATATGCTCATCATAATTGCTTTCAGATGCAGCATATTCTGACTCATGACCAACCAAGGCAGTATTGCCTGGTACAAAGTCATCAGTGAGCTTTCCTGATGAGGACAGTTTCCTCTTCTGCTCTATCTCTCTTTCAAATGTAAGCAGTTTCCCATGAAGTTGGGTGAGAGATAGGCCTTCTAGATTTGCACTGGAGCGTAGGACATAGTGTATGTGTCCCATCTCTCAGGCAGTGATCTGAGGAATCTGTTGTTCATCTGGCTATTGGTGTATTCCTGTTTCACCATTTTCAGCTCAGATATCAAGCAGGAAAAGCGCTCAAACTGTTGAGTCAGTGTCTCACCCTTTCTATGAGAGAATGTCTCATATTGTTGGGCAAGGATCTCTCTATTGTTTGCTAAGACCTCATCAGTGCCACCGAATTGTTCCTTCAGGGCATTCCAGAGATCATGAGCAGTTTCATGATGCATAAGCCCTGAATAGATTTCATTAGGCAGTGCCATGGCCAGAATTCCATGGGCTTTAGCATCAATCTCAAATAGTTTCCGATCTTCATCAGAGTATTGTTCCTTCTTCTTCGGAACCATTTGATTGGTTTCCGGATTGTTCACCATAGGCTTATGTGGTCCATGTACCACAGATGTCCAACAACCTGAACTGTTAACAGACAGGTGATGAAGCATTCTTCGTTGCCATATGTTATACTCGGTCCTAACCAGCATCGGAGGCTTGGTTGAGGAACCGGTATTGTGAGGATCATTAGAAGGTCGTCATCTCGGATTCAATCAAATTCAGTTAAGCTAAAACAGATTTAGAACAAAAACGCAACAACCAATTGAACCAAAGATCTCAAAATAAATGAACGAAAGCGGCAGAAATTCAATATCTATAACCAGTTCTTGCAAATACGCTAATTCAATCAAACACAGATATCAATTAGCAGTTTCAATGATCAATTGTTAGATCGATCAATGATTAACCTTGCTCTGATACCACTTGTTAGGATCAGTGATCTATGTTTGATTGATTGAAGAGTATTGCAGCGGAATTCAAACAATGAATTAGTCGATTCACAAGAACAAAACGATATTCAATGAAGAACAAAGACGGTTATAGAGAGAGAGAATATCTGCAAATATATTTCATTCAATATTCGCTTTCGTGGTAACAGAATGTCACAATTATTAGGTCGACACCTCTTATATAAGAGATGTGACGTCTGCTGATGTCACTTGATAGTGACATCTAACAGATTTATTACAACTGAAACACAACTACTGAAGATGTCAAAACAGCTGACATCTTCTTACAAAAATTCTAAGTGTTATCAGTTGTTATAACTACTGAAATATAAAACTACTGAAACTACAACGACTGAAGAACAAGCTCTTCAGTCGTTTTACAAAACTACTGAAACTAGAAATATAAACTACTGATATCACAACTACTGAAGAAGTACTCTTCAGCAGTTGTGACAAACTACTGACGCTTCAGTACTTGATCTTCAGACTTTGACCTTCAGATGTTTCATCAGCTGATGACTTCAGTAGATATCATCAGCTGATGTCTTCAGTCTTTGTCTTCAGACTTTGTACATCAGTTGTTGATCTTCAGCACTTGTAAACTCTTCAGCTGTTACTTCAGTACTTTGGTCTTTCAGCTTCAGCACTTGTGTTCTTCAGCTGTTCAGCTTCAGTACTTGTGTTCTTCAGCTGTTCAGCTTCAGTACTTGTGTTCTTCAGCTGTTGTCACTTCAGCACTTGAGTTCTTCAGCTGTTGACTTCAGCACTTGTGTTCTTCAGCTGTTGTACTTTAGCACTTTAGTTCTTCACGTGTGAAGTCTTCAGCACTTGATCTTCAGCTGTTGAAGTCTCTTCATCACTTTTCAACTGCTGATGAAGCTTTCAGCAGTTGTGTCTACCATGTGGACTTAGAGTTTTTCTGATCTTGCTCATGGTTCTTTTGGTCCAAGCATACTGTTAAATCGTTATCTTTCACTTCGTTACATAATACTTTAACATTTGTTATTGATTCGTTCATCATCACACCACGAAAGTCATACCTAATATTATAACACTTATACGTATGCGTTTTGAAACTCTTTGTGAAGAAGATACCATCCACCTCAACATAGACACCGTCATACTTTCATCACATCGCCATGCACACAGCAAGCCTAAGGTCAATCCACGTCATAACAAGCCTATCTGCCCCGTGATGTTATAACCCTTAACCACTTAGAAAATCCTAAGTTCCAAAATGTGTGCAGGGACTTTTAGGCGTATGAGTAAAAATTCTATGTGTACACAGTCTGGGTGCATGGGCACTGTTTGGTCTGCTCCCTTCTGCCCTGTTCTGGCTTTTGCCACTATGCATGCACCTGGTACCTGTTCAGTCCATCAACAATTAGCCATTTAAAACACTTGGGCGCTGGGGTTGGGGCGGTTGGGCATACTTAGGTAGTTTGGCCGTTAGGCACATAGGAACACTGTTTAGGCGATGGCCCCCTCTTGGGCGTATGGGCCACTGTTCATGCGCATCTATTCATTCTGAATGGTTTTCTATGCTAGTAACCTCACCTGTTATCATTCTAAAATACCTAAGCACAGATCTAACACACTAAGGCACCTAAGCATGCTAACACAACACTAACCCATAACCCCTCTAAACAACATCACAGAACATCATCGAACAAGAGGCTAACTCATGGTTTTTTACCCTTGAAAACATTTTCCTCGTATGCATAATAGCCCCAAACAATTTGAAAATCAGTAAAGGGGTTCTAGAAACTCACCTTGAGCACCTTTTGAGCCACACACTTCAAGTTGGAACCCACTTCAATTCAGCTCTTAAATATCCCAAAACAACACTAAACACCAAGAACTTCGGTCAGAATCGAAACCCAACTGAAACTAAGCTCATATAAGAAAAACTCACCTTTGCAGCCGCTTCTCCTCTTCTTCTCTCTCTAGAACCAAGGGCTTTCTTTCTTTTTTTCTTCCTTTTAGCCGAATGGAGATGGTGAAGAAGGGATGGCAGCCATGCCCCTTTAAACCTAAAATAATAAGGTTTTGTACTTTGTACACTTTATCCCCCTCCACTTGTACTTATTATCTATTCTTTCTATTTACTTTTCTTTTCCTTTCGTTTAAATAAAAATTCGGGTTTTACAAGTCTACCCCCCTTAAAGAGTTTCGTCCCCGAAACCTGTCGCTTCTCAAATAGTTACGGGTAACACTGTCTCACCTCTTCCTTGACCTTGCACTTAGACTTAGATCCCTTTAGGCTTCACTGCCTCGCACAAGTGAGACCATCATCCTCCTTAGCCCATTTTCTTCTTATTATTAGTAATGGCCACCAGTTGCTTCTTGTAGTTGAATACTTTTGTCCATCTCAGTGTTCTCTAGTGGCATGATCATATTCTCATCGATCGGACACTTTTTTAGATGAGATGCATGGAACATCAGATGAATTCCACTTAACTCATCGGGTAGCTCCAGTCGATGTGTCACTTCTCCTACCTGAGCAACAACTGGGAATGACCCTCTATAACTTTAGTATTAGCTTTACTCGATTTCCAAATCAAGCCATCCGCTTTCCTAGTTGGAGCCTTCATCTAACCATTGTCGTAGGTTGACACGAACACTGGTCGTGCATGGTTGATCAATCCATCTTCTTGCAACACTTGGGTTTGAGTCGTAGATTATTGATCAATCACCCGAAGATGCATGTCTATCCACCTACGTCTGTCTTGAACAGTCTAGCAGGAACAAACACTCTCTCTCAATTCTATCGCGCAATCCTCTAGGGCATTAGGTAACCTGTGGACTTACTAATAGCAATTCTTACATCGAAGGGCTCATTGATCTTCCTACTCCTAACGTCCAACATCACAGAAGATAGCAGCAACAAAACTACTACTAGCGCCACAATTAAAGTATAGATTCATAAATCTAAATTACCAAAAAGTACCTGATGTTACCTCAGAGTCTGATCTAGCCTCCTCCCGATCATAGCAAAGGCTCTAGCCTTCACCCTCTGTCCTATTTCCTCGTACCGGAGCTTCCTACCCTCGACTTCTTGCAATCTCTGCTCATATGTCTAGTCTCGCCACAGTTGTAGCATTTAGCCATTTGACAATCTCTTGCCCTGTGGCCCTCCTTTCCACATTGGAAGCAAACGTTTAGTGCCCATTTGCACTCCCTTTGTGACCTCTACCACACTTCTTGCATACCTTGTCCTTCCTTGTTATCCTCTCTCGATCATTGACCCTCATCATCTACCTTCAGCCACAATTCCGTTATCATTATCTCGCCTCCATTCCCCTTTTTGGCATGGTTTCTTCTTCCTCTTCATCCGTTGTCACCATCACCTCTCGCTCGTCGTACATCTCCAGCTTACTCGACCATCGATCTGAATGTACCTGGTCGGGCAGCAATCAAATGTCTGTGGATGTCTGTTGGCAGTCCTTGAATGTACCTCTTGATCTTTCGTGACATAGGCACACCTGATCTGGCACTAGTCTTGCCATCTCGTTGAACTTAGTGGTGTACTGCTAGTGTGTCATCGTTCCACGTCTAGCTATAAGAACTCTCTCTCATCTTGTCCAATTCCCGGTGAGGACAAAACTCTTCGATCACCGGCTTCTTCATTTCATTCCACCTCATCCTTCCGATTACCCTGGTACCCTCAGCCTGGACTATGTTGTCCTACCAGCATAAGGCCTAGTCCACAACGAATGGGTAGCGAACTTCACCTTTTGGTCCTCTCGGCACTAGCTGATCTCAAGGACAACCTCCATCCTCTCACTCATCGGTAAGCAACAGCAGTAGTGCTATTACCATCAAAGGTAGGGGGCTTGCAACCTTGGAAAGCACATAATTACAGCCTTGTGCTGCCTAGGCACAGGCTCTTCTTCCCTCCTCTTCCTCATTAGTAGGGATAACCATCTCGGTCTCTAGTTCTCTCTCCTTCCCCGAGGACCTCTTCCTCTCCTTCCTTTTGCCTTCCCTACAGCTTTAATCTTCAGTCACTAAGAATCGTCTGCATAACTTGATGGACCTCTTCTACTGCTACCTCTTTCACTTCACGAGGCCCTCAAGTTCGCACTCTCATCACCACCGTCATGGTGTTGTATCTCGGGCTCCTCACGTGTCCTCTCAGTATCCCTAGCCCTATCCTTGTAACACGCGTTTAGCACCACGTCCTCCCTATGCTCCACCCCTAGAGGCCTTAGACGATCTACCTCCAGCCATTCTCTAATCTCTATAAGATTCAAAAACTAACATGGTCATTCAAGGTAATACCTCGGATTATGTCAAGTATAGTAAGTCCCTAATTACAGTGGCCGTTGTGATTAGCACTTACTTTTACCCTTCACACCCTAAGCATCTCCCATCCTGACTATATCAGTAGCTAAATCTACACAAAAGCACACTCCACATAACATGCGCACATAATACTCGTTAACCGTTAGCTTACATAAAATGTTTACATAAAACCTTTTACCTGCAGGCACGTAGCTACTAGACTATCATCCTTTTCTTTTTGTCCCTTCTTAGTTTAAGATTAGGTTTTCAAAATAATTACCTCTTCACTTAAATTTGGCTCTGATCCAACTTGTAAGCCCCATTCTCATTCTCGGCACCTCACAGTTGTCTTCATCGACATAAAACATTTTAAACGTACATTTATTTTGCAGCGGAATTTAAAACTTTCATTAATAACTAAAACATGGCATTTCATTCATTTACAACATTCGTTTCATATCAAAATACAGTTACATGTCAAAATTGGATGCCAGCCCAAAACACTCCCAGTAGCTTATTCATCCATGCTTGCAACTCCTCAGCAACACAAAATACTTGCCACTATCATGCATACAAAAGTCAGCGATGCTAGTGAGTTCTAGTTTTTATAAAAAATACTTTATTTCCTTTAAAAAACCATCATTACATTCATTCATGGCCATACAACATACGTTCATACTGATAATAATGATTATTATTATCTTTCATCATCATTCATTCATTCATTCATTTCTTCGCTCATTACTCTTCATTACTCGAATCTTGTCTCATGTAATATCCCCGACTCATGCTCGAAAGCTGATGTTGTGCCGGGGCCTATACACAAACCCCCGACTCATGTCCGAAGACTGAAAGAGCACCAGGATACGCGCCAAAGATCCTATTCAAGTCAATCACAGGGATTGAACTCTATTTGAGTCTGTTGCAACACAAAGTCGCTCACCTCATTATCTCGTCTCATGCAATACCCCCGACTCATGTCCGAAGACTGATACTGGTCAGGGGCCTGATAAACAAACCCCGACTCATGTCCGAAGACTGACACAGTACAGGGGCACGCGGCACGGATCTTATCATCCATCACTTTCATGTTCACCATTTGTTATCTCATGGTTCATTTCGTACTCTATGTATTGTTCGTTTCGTGCTTTATCGTTATCTTTCACTTCGTTACATAATACTTTACGTTAGTTAATTTATTCGTTCATACATCACACCATGTAAAGTCATACATATGTATTATAAAACATAATACGTGCGTTTTGAAAAATCTTGACGAAGAAAGATAACACATCACTCACCACATATACACATCATAATTTCATAACATCGCCATGCACATCAAGCATAAGTCATCACGTCATAACAAGGCATATCTCCGATTGTACCCCTTAAAACCACTTAGAAAATCCTAAGTCCAAAAACGGGTACATGGGACTTTTAGGCGCATGAGCATAAAAATTCTATGTGTAAACAGTCTGGGCGCATGGGCACTGTTTGGGCGTTTCTGCCCTGTTCAGGGCTTTGCCACTATGTAGCACATGGTACTGTTTAGGCACATCAACAACTAGCCGTTTAACACTTGGGCACATGGGGTGGGCGGTTAGGCATACTTAGGCAGTGGGCCGTTGGGCGCATGGGAACACTGTTTAGGCGCATGGCCCACTCTGGGGCGCATGGCCAACACTTAGGCGCATGGCCAACATGCTGGGGCGCATGGGCCACTGTCATGCGCATCTGAACTTCTAAAATGTTTTCTATGCTACTAGCATCACCCGATTATCATTCTAATGATACCAAGCATAGATCTAACACACTAAGGGCACCTACGCATGCTAAACATCAACACTAACCCATAAATCAACTCTAAAACATACATACACAGAACATCATCGAACAATAGGCTGAAACTCACGGTTACTTGAGAACATTTTCTTGGTATGCATAATAGCCCTAAACAAGTTGAAAATTAGTAAAAGAGGGGTTCTAGAAACTCACCTTGAGCAGCCTTTGAGCAACACACTTCAAGTTCGAGACCACCTTCAATTCAGCTCTTAAATCCGAAAACAAACACTAAACACCAAGAACTTCGGTCAAGAACTCGAAACCTAGCTGAAACCGAGCTCATATAAGAGAAAACTCACCTTTCCAGCTGCTTCTCCTCTTTCTCTCTCTAGAACTAAGTTCTTTCTCTCTCTTCTTTCTTCCTTTTAGCCGAATGGAGATGGTGAAGAAGGGATGGGCGGCCATGCCCCTTTAAACCTTAAAATAATAAGGTTTTGTACTTTGTACACTTTATCCCCCTCCACTTGTGCTCATATCTATTCTTCTATTTATTTTCTCTTCCTTTCGTTTAAATAAAAATTCAAAATAAACCACCAGATCTTCAGTTCCATCAGGTAATGACAGAATAGGAGCTGAGTCAATCTTGCCTTTAACTCCTCAAATGACTTTGCTTGAGCTTGACCCCATACAAACTTTACATCTTTTCGATTCAATTGGTTAGTGGAGAAGCGATCTTAGAGAAGTCTTGAATGAATCTTCTATAATAGCCTGCCAAACCCAAGAAACTACGAATCTGGGTGGCGTCCTTGGAGACTTCCACTGTATCACCGCCTCCACCTTTGCCGGTCAACCATAATTCCCTCGTGACTCACCACGTGACCAAGAACTAAACTTCGCGCAACCAGAACGCGCATTTGGAGAACTTGGCATACAGCTTCTCCCTTCTTAATGTCTCCAACACCTTTGAATGTGACTGACATGTTCCTCCCACTCTTGGAATAAATCAAAAATCATCGATAAACACAATCACTGGTTATCGTCAACTTATCAACTCACGGTAGTCGATACACATCCTCATACTACCATCTTTCTTCTTCACGAATAAGACCGGAGCACCCCAAGCAGAGATACTCGGCCTAATAAACCCCTTATCAAGCAGCTCTTGCAATTGCTCCATCAACTCTTTCATCTCAATCAGAGCTAACCGATAAAGTGCCTAGGCGACAGGTGGGAATCGGTATCGAATCAATCTGAAACTCGATCTCTCGGCCAGGTGGCACTCCTAGTAAGTCTTCTGGGAAACGACTGGAAAGTCACACAAAACGGTACATCGACAGTTGTGGTGTTAGCGTATCCACATCCTTTACATAGGCAAGTAGGCACTACATCCACACCTCATGCACTTCCCTCCACCGCCATTGATATTACTTTTGGGATCGTCATGACCCGATCCCCATAAACCATCACATACTCCCATCAGGCGCTGTCAAACAAATCATCTTCTTGCACACACAATGCTCGCCTGTAGTCCGCTAACCAATCCATCCCAAGAACCATATCGAAACAACCTAAGTTCATCATGAATGGTCTAACCGGAAACTTATAACCTTCTAGTTCCACATCACAACCCTCATCATCTTAGAAATCCTGGTAGACTTACCTAAGGCAGTTTCTACATCAAAGGGCACATCAACACTCCTACTACTAACAGACAGTTTAGCATAGAAAGTAGTAGAAATAAAAATGTTACGGTAATAGAATCAAATAACACGGTGGCTAAAGTTTGGTTTACTAGAAACGTACCTGACATAACATCAGGGTCTGTCCTAGCCTCCTTTGTGTCATCGTGAATACTCTGGTGCTCGCCCTTTGCCCTTCAGTCACGGTCTTCTTCCTCCCTACACCAGAACTTCCAGCCTTCGGCTTCTTGCAGTCTCTGCTCATGTGGCCCTCCCCGCCACAATTAAAACACTTCCCAATCTTACACTCCCTCACCATGTGGCCAGGCTTCTCACATTTGAAGCACATGTTAAATCCCAATCTACATTCGCCGGTGTTCTCCTTCCCACACTTACCACACCTCCTTGACCCTGCACCGATGTGACCACACGTCGGTCATCCACCTGTGCCTTCTTGTTACTAGTCCAGGCACCACGCCGATCGAACCTTTTCCCATTCCAATTCCGGTCACCACCACCCTTCTTGCTTGCCTCAGCTACCACCACCTCGCGCTCATCATACAACCTTCCTGCCAAATCAACCACCGACCTAAGCGTGATCGGTCGGGCAACGATCATGTGCCTACGGATATCCACTAGCAAACCCTGAATGTACCTCTTAATCTTTCATGACAAAGGTGTCACTTGGTCTGGCACCAGACAGGCCATCTCATTGAATTTAGTGGTGTATTGTTGATGTGTCATGGTTCCCGCCTCCAGCTGCAGGAATTCCCTTTCCACCTTATCCATTCCCTATGACGACAGAACTCCTTAATCACTAACTTTTTCAGCTCAGACCATCTTATCCTCCCTATAGCCCGACTACCCTCAGCTTGGACAATATTGTCCCACCAGCATAAAGCTGAGTCCACGAAAGAGTGGGCAGCAAACTTCACTTTCTGATCTTCCCGACACTCGCTGATGTTTAGGACAACTTCCATTTCTCTCACCCATATGTGAGTAGCAGCAGCAGTGCCATTACCATCAAAAGTTGGGGGCTTACACCTTTGAAATGCCCCGTAGTTACAGCCGCATGCCGCCTTCGGCGCGGGCTCTTCTTCTTCCTCTTCTTCATCATCGGAGAGAATCGTTTCAGGCTCTGGTTGCTCCCATGCTCCCGTTCAGCACCGAAAGATTCAAACACCAACACGGTCATTCAAGGGAACAACTTAGTTTATGTCAAGTATAGTAAGTCCCTAATTACAGTGGCCAGTTGTGATGAGCCACTTACTTTACTCTTCATACCCCAAGCATTACCTATTCTAACTACATCAGTATCTAAATCTACAAACATCACATAAACCACATAACATGCGCACATAATACCAATTAACATTACGAAAATACCTGATGGCATGCAGTTACTCAGACTGGCATCCCTTCCCTTTCCATCCCAATTTCAGTTTAAGTTTAGGTTTATTTTGAAAATTTACCCGTTTCACTTAAACTTTGGCTCAGATACCAACTTGTAAGGCCCCGTTCCTGGGACGCTTACAGCTGGTCATTCATTGCACATAAAACATATATTTTCATTAAATTAAAGAAAACACTGCAGCGGAATCATTAAAACATACATCTCATTTCATTGTAAAAGCTTTTGCAAAACAATACATCGTTATCAAATTACAAAATACATGTTGCATTACATCACAAAAGCATTATAAAAATGGATGCCATCCAAAAGAGCTGAGTAGCCGCCCTGTGCCATCCTCCGCAACATTACTTGCCAACGGGAACACATAAAAAGTCAGCGTTACTGAGTGAGTTCTAGTTTTAATTTAAAACATACTTTACTTCCGTTAAAACCATTCTTTACTTTCTTTCAAAATCATACTATACTATCGTACATGATCACACATCGTTGTTGGACCAAAAGAACCAATGAGCCAAGATCAAAAACCTCTAAGTCCCACATGATATCACAACAACTGCTGAAGGCTTCATCAGCAGTTCGACAAGTACTGAAGACTTCAACAGCTGAAGACTAAAGTGCTGAAGCTCAACAGCTGAAGAACACAAGTGCTGAAGCTGAAGACCAAAGTACTGAAGGACAACAGCTGAAGAACACAAGTGCTGAAGCTGAAGACCAAAGTACTGAAGGTCAACAACTGAAGAATACAAGTGCTGAAGCTGAAGACAAAGTACTGAAGTACAACGCCTAAAGAGTCCACAAGTGCTGAAGATCAGCAACTGATGTACAAAGTCTGAAGACAAAGACTGAAGACATCAGCTGATGACATCTACTGAAGTCATCAGCTGATGAAACGTCTGAATTCAAGTTGAAGACCAAGTACTGAAGTTTCAGTAGTTTGTCACAACAGTTGAAGAGTACTTCTTCAGTAGTTGTGATATCAGTAGTTTTATGTTTTTACTTTCAGTAGTTTGTAAAACGACTGAAGAGCTTGTTCTTCAGTCGTTGTAGTTTCAGTAGTTTCTTATCAGTAGTTTTGTAATAAGTAAACACTTAGCTTCTTATAAGAAGATGTCAGCTGTTAGACATCTTCAGTAGTTTTAGTGTTTCAGTAGTTTGTTAAATAACGGTTAGATGTCACTATCAAGTGACATCAACCTACGTCATTTTTCCTTATATAAGGAAGAATGACCTAAATTGTAATTTTGCGAAATTCATGCCAAGCATGTGATTGAATGAAATATTCCTTTTGCAGAAACTTTCTCTCTCTATAACTATTTTGTTCATTGCTATATCTTTGGTATTCGTGCTCGAATTGTGCTAGTTGGTACTCTATTTCGCTGCTGAAATCATTCAAATCGATCAAACCATATGCTGAGATCCTATCAAATGGTATCAGAGCAGGTTAATCATTGATCGATCTACAATTGATCATTGAAACTGCTCATTTGCTCTAAGTTTGATCGAACTAGCAAATTCGCACGAATCTATTATAGAGATTGAAGTTTTGTCGCTTTTGGCTATTTTAATTGAGGTTCTTAGTGGTTTTGAGCTAAATTTGTTTTGCTTATCTTGAATTGTCTGAATTTTCGAAAATGATACACCTTCTAATGATCCACACAATACTGGTTCCTCACCAAGCCTCCGATGCTGGTTAGCAATGAGTATAACATTTGGCAACGCAGAATGCTCCATCACCTGTCTGTCAATAGTTCAGGTTGTTGGACATCCGTGGTACATGGACCACATAAGCCATGGTGAATCATCCGGAAACAAACAGTTGATTCCGAAGAAGAAGGAACAATACTCTGATGAGACAAGAAGTTGTTTGAGATTGATGCTAAAGCCCAGGGATTCTGGCCATGGCACTGCCTAATGAAATCTATTCCGGGCTTATGCATCAGAAACTGCTCATTGACCTTTGGAAAGCACTGAAGAACAATTTGGTGGCACTGATGAGGTCTTAGCAAACAACAGGGAAATCCTCGCCAACAGTATGAGACTTTTGCTCATAGAAAGGGTGAGACTCTGACTCAGCAGTTTGAGCGGTTTTCATGTTTAATCTCTGATGTTGAAAATGGTTAAACAGAATATACCAAAATTCAAATAAACCACAGATTCCTCAGATTACTGCCTGAGAGATGGGACACATATACAATTGTCCTACGCTCCAGTGCAAATCTGGATAGTCTATCTCTCACCCAACTTCTTGGGAAACTGCTTACATTCGAAAGAGAGATAGAGCAGAAAAGGAAACTGACTTCATCTGGTAAGCTCACTGAAGACTTTGTACCAGGCAACACTACCTTAGTTGGTCAGAGTCAGAATATGCTTCATCTGAATGCCAGTATGATGAGCATATTGATTTCTCTTCAAACACTTCTGATTCTGTATTTGTGAGTATTGATAGTCAGTTTACTGGGTGTAATAATGACAATCTAGCTTCATCATGGATGATCTCAAGGGGATTGCTGATGATGACTTAGAAGAGATGGATATTTGAGCCAAATGGCCTTGATAAATATCAGATCTCAGAAGTTCTACAAAAGAACTGGAAGAAAGTTCCCAGGACTCTCTGGCAAAACCAAAGTTGGTTTTGACAAGAGTAAGTGAGGTGTCACAAATGCCATAGGCTTGGACACTTTGCTAGAGAATGTAGATCATCTGGATCTAATTCTTCCGCACCCTTTGTGACTTTCCTGGCAATAGTCAACACACAGAGGGCAACTTCCTGTCAATTCTAGTCATCATTCTCAACCAATCTCCTGCATATTTTGTTCCTCAGGGTCCAATGCCATATCCTTACCCTTGTTATTACATGCCACAAACCAGTCAGGTTCAAGCACCCATTGCTCAACAACCACATGCTCTTCCTGAGCCTCAACCATCTCAATCTCATCAACCTCCTCAACCTCAACAACACAGCTTCTTCACCCCTGGAGTTGTTGACTGGAGCAGTTTACCAGATGACATGTCTGGTCATGAACAACTGTTCACAGGTACTGGTCAACATGGTGTGACAGTCCTTTTGGGAATCTGGCACTTATGGCTCCGGAGTCTGCAGATGGATCATCCTCAAATGCCTCTTCATCACAGGTATCACAGGTATCCTCTGAGGCTAAGGCCAAATTATGTTCTAAAACATGGATAGCAGCATTTGCCTCTATTAGAGAAGCAAATGTAGCTTTAGTTAATAAGAACATAGAGCTAGAAAAGATCATTTCCAAAAGAAAAGCTGAGTTTGAGTCTATGCTTAAAGAGAAAAATGATGAGATTTATAAACTTAAATGCCAAATCACTGATGATAAGGCTAGGGAAGAGGTACTTTTAGAAAAGTACAAAGACCTCAAAGAAACCCTTGCAGTCACCCAAGTAGAGTGTGATCGATGGGTACAATCATGCAAAGGTTTTGAAATGCTTCTTAGTAAGCAATCTGCTTCTAATGTGAAGTTTGGTATTGGTTATAATCACACTGCTCCTCCTACAGATTTTGCTTCAAGAGCAGAAGTGAAATCTGATAGAGAAAGCAATAACCAATCCACCTCATCATGTGATTCACTCTCTGATAGAGCACCATCAGAAGTTGAAGTTAGTATTATTCCCTCGTTGAACCTATCAGCTGATCTTGATGGTTCAAATACTGACACTCACATGATCAAAGAGTTGATCAACTCAGGAGTTATTTCTGGAAGTCCTAAAAGGACTGGAGAGCAAGATTTAACACCTGAAGTTCAAACTCCAACTACTGTCAGCACTGAAGAGAAGAAAACTGTCAGTAGAAAGGGTTTGAAGACTACTAAAGAGGAAGTCAAGAAAGCAAATAGTGCTTCCAAAGTGCTGAAGAACAAGTCCTCAGTAGTTTCATTCTCTTTAGTTGATGATCAACATAAGATGAAGAAGAAACCATGTGAAATATGTGGTTTGTTCAATCATCTTACAGATGATTGTTGGTACAAAAGAGGATCCAAACTCAAACATAAAGATGAAATTAAAGAGAAAATGGTTAAAATGAAAACTGAGTTTGAAGCCACATTTGTACCAACAACATCAAATCCTGTAACCCTTAAGTCCAAAAAGAAATCCAAAAAGGAAGGGGTTAAACAGGTAACAGCTGAGATTGCTCAAAGAAGAAGGTGCAACATAGGAACTTATCAAACTCCAATGCTGAGGTCTGGAGAGCTGAAAGCTTTATCACAAAATTAAACATAGCTGGTTATGATGGTTCAACATCTATTGGGAAGATTTAACCAATTGAATTTCCTATGTTGAAACCACAGAAAAGGAGGTCCAAGCCAAAGGATTCCTCTTCTTCACCATCTTCTTCCTCTCAAGCTGTTGTGTTTCCAACAAACCTGTTAGTTTACCATCTGTTGATGAGAACAGGCCCAAACCAAAAAGTTTGGGTCTCAAAATCTAACTAATTTGTGTGTTTTGCAGGGTTCTTCAACATGCCACAGAGCATCTGGTATGTAGACAGTGGAGGATCCATGCATATGACAGGAAACAGATCACTTCTTAATGACTACTCTCAAGGAAGGAAGGGGTTTGTGTCATTTGGCAATGATGCAAAGGGTTTCATCATCGGCAAAGGCTTTGTTTCCAATGGGGAAATAAAGTTTGATGATGTTAACCATGTGGAAAATCTCAAGTACAACCTCTTGAGTGTCAGTCAAATGTGTGACAAAGGCCATGTTGCTCTTTTCACCAGTCAGAACTGTCGGATTCTGTCATCCAAAGTTCTAAGTTTGATTGATAAGGTGTTGGATGAATACACTCTCCTGAAGGCCAACAGGACAGGAAGAGTGTATGCCTTAGATCTTTCCAAGAAAATAGATCTCAAAGGCCATCCTTGCCTATTTTCCAAGGCTTCCCCTCAAGAAACTACTCTATGGCATAGAAGGCTGGGTCATGTTAATCTCAAAAACATAAATCAGCTGATAAACCATGGTTTAGTAAGGGGACTGCCTATGAAGGAGTTCAAATGTGAAGATAACTGCACTGCTTGTTTAAAAGGAAAATAGCACAAAGCTCATTTTCCTCCATAGAAGAACCTAAGTCCACTGCCTACTTACAGCTTCTTCACATGGATCTCTTTGGTCCTGTGAGAGTGATGAGTATGGCTAAGAACAAATACTGTCTGGTAATTGTGGATGATTACTCCAGATTTGTATGGACTTTCTTCTTGCATTCAAAGGATGAGGCAGCTCAGAAGATTATCAACTTTGTGTTGTATGTTGAGAAGCAGTATTCCCTCTCAGTCAAGTGTATTAGAAGTGATAATGGAACAGAATTCAGAAACAATACACTTGATGAGTTCTACCTCTCAAAGGAATCAAGAGGCAGTTTAGCATTCCAAGAACTCCTGAACAAAATGGAGTAGTGGAGAGAAAGAACAGGACCCTTATTGAAGCTGCAAGGTCCATGTTGGCTGATTCTGGACTGCCAATGACTTTTTGGGCTGAAGCTGTCAATACAGCTTGCTATGTACAGAATAGAGTTCCAGTAAATCAGAGGTTGATGAAGACTCCATATGAAGTTCTTCATCATTTGGCCCCTCTAATTTCATTCTTCAGAGCTTTTGGGTGTCCTTGTTTCATTCTCAACACATGGGATCAACTCCAAAATTTTGATCCTAAGGTAGATGCAGGGTACTTTGTTGGTTATTCATCAACTTGCAAAGCATACAGAGTCTTCAAATGCAGAACAAAGATGGTTGAGAGACTCTACATGTTAAGTTTAATGAATCTCCAAAGGACAAGATTCCGCAAAGCCCTGTGGAGCTATTTGATTTGGACATACTACAATATGTTCCTTATCAAACTCCTGCTGTTGCTCCTGTCACCAGTTCACCACCTGGTGGTACTGCTGGTGCTGATGATGATGATGATAGCAGTACTCACCTTTCAGGTTTAGTGACCAACTGCCTGTGTCCTCTAAACCTGATGCTCCTGTAGCTTCAGTAGCTCCATCCACAACAAGTGCTGATGAGATTTCTGCATCTTCAACTTCATTTGAGTTGCCACCATCTACATGGTTTCAAGAGTCTACATCAACATCTGTTGCTGCTGAAGGTTCTACAAACACTTGCACTGATCTCATTGCTTATCAAGAGCTGAAGAATCATCCAATGTCTCAAATCATTGGTGATATCAATGCTGGAGTCTCAACCAGAAGTCAATTGTCCAATTTCTGCTTCTATACTCTCTTCATCAGTCAGCTAGAGCCAAAGAATTATCATGTTGCACTTAAAGACAATGGTTGGGTTGAAGCAATGCAGCTTGAGCTTCTTCAGTTCAAAAAGCAGCAAGTGTGGGAGCTTGTTCCTCTTCCCCAGGTAAGTGTGCAATAGGCACTAAATGGGTGTTTAGGAATAAAACAGATGAAATGGGCTTATTGTTAAGAACAGGCCAGACTGGTTGTTCAGGGGTTTGCACAAGAAGAAGGTATTGATTATGATGAAACCTTTGCCCATGTAGCCAACTGGAGGCAATTAGATTGTTCTTAGCCTATGCTGCACTCCACAATCTTAAAGTTTTTCAAATGGATGTTAAAAGTGCATTTTATATGGTAAAATAAAAGAAGAAGTTATGTGTGTCAACCACCAGGTTTTGAGGATAATAAACACCCAGAATGGGTATACAAGCTTGATAAGGCTCTTTATGGGTTGAAACAAGCTCCTAGAGCCTGGTATGAGACATTATCTAACTTTCTTCTGCAAAATAATTTCACTAGAGGCTCCATAGATAAAACTATTTATTAAGAAGGTGGATGAGCATAAGCTACTTATTCAAATTATGTTGATGATATTATATTTGCATCCTCTAATCCCCAGTTGTGTGATGATTTTACAAAATTAATGCAAATGAAGTTTGAAATGAGTGCAATGGGAGAATTACAGTTCTTTCTAGGCTTGCAAATCAAACAAAAAGCTGATGGAATTTTCATTCATCAATCTAATATACAAAAGATCTTTAAATAAGTTTGATTTACAAAACTGTAAGCCCTGTTCTACCCCATGTGCAACACCACACATTTGATTTTGATCAGAAAGGTAAAGCTGTTGATGAAACGCTTTACAGATGTATGATTGGGTCCTTGATGTATTTAACAGCTTCTAGACCAGATATTTGTTGCTACATGTGTTTGTGCTAGATTTCAGGCTGCACCTAAAGAGTCTCATCTGATTGCAGTCAAGAGGATCTTTAGATATTTGCAAGGTACACAATCTCTAGGTTTATGGTATTCCACTGGGCATTCTTGCAAATTAGTTGCTTTCTCTGATAGTGACTATGCAGGTTGTAGTTGACCAGGATCAACTTCTGGTGGATGTCAATTCCTAGGCAACTGTTTGATTTTTGGCAGAGTAGAAACAAAACATCTTTGCTACTCCACTGCTGAAGCCGAGAACATTGCTAGCTGCAAGTTGTACATCCCAGTACTCTGGCTTCAGAATCACTTTTGGATTATGGCAATACAGGACTAGACTCCGTATTAATGGATGTGCTCAGATCTTTGCATTGTCAAAATCCAGTCCAGCACTCTCGGACCAAACATATAGAATTAGACTCATTTTATCAGAGATTGTTTGTGAAAGGGTCTAATTATCCTATTTTGTGTGCAGGATCGTTCAAGGGCTTGAACACAATTACAACACAACAACACAATGAGAAGATTAACTAAACGTTAATCAAACAGTGAACTAGGTAACCAAAGGTGATGCAGAGAACACAAGTAAAGCAAGAGACAGAACAAGAGAGTATAGTTTTCAAGGGAGCAGTATATTGCTTTCTCAAGTTCTTTTACAAGTGTTACAAAGCATTAAGAAAGATACAAGAACTTGGAATACTTATACTACAACCTACAGCCGGCTATACTATGAAAGCCAGCTGGATACAATTGACTAGACACTAACAAAATCAATTGTAGGATCAAAAGGCATATCTGCCTTTTGACCTTGTGACTATGACATGCCATAGCTCACATCCTTATACATTACAAAAAGGATAAAGTACATAAAGTGGAAAGTTTCAGACTCAAGACCTCAATGTACAGTTACCAAAAGCATGGACCTTTTCACCAACTCTTGTAAGTTGGTGACTTATCAGAGACGCAGCGGAAAAGGTGCTTTATGGAACAGTACATCAGATAAAGCATGTGTACTAAAAGTCTTCGGAAGAAATCTGTCTTCATAGTTGAAGCTTCGGAAGACTTGTCTCTTCAAGCTTCGGAAGACTTCATGTTAGGCTTCGGAAGATATTGGTCTTGGCTTCGGAAGATATTACACTTAGAGTATTTTCTAATGCTTTGTGTAATTCTTCCGAAGCATTCTTCACTTCAGTACTTAGTGCATGTTGCTGAAACACTTAGGCAGTTTTGGGTTGCATCAGACTTCAGGAATCCTTACAAACTCCCCCTAGGCTGATGCTACCAAAACACTTAAAGATCTTTAAATGTTTGTAGTCTTCAGAATAATCAAGACCATCCCTTTCTTCATTTGATGGTCAGGATCATCAAGACTCTCATAGTATCTTCTCATTTCAAAGAGATCATGCAGAGGTAAGTTGATTATGTCTTGCCATGAGTAGACATTTTCAACACCTTGATCTCTGATAACATTCCATCTTTCTGGATTGGTAGAGTAAGTCCAGGATAAGATGGTGTCTCGGTTGCTAGAGGAGCCACTTGCATAGGAGTTGATTGGGCTGCCTCATCATGCACTTCCTCAGGTTGATCTGATTCAGCCTGGGGTGTAGAGGTAGATGACTTTGGCTTCTTCTTTTTAGTCTTTGGTTTAGAGGCCATTTTCTTCTTCCTCTTAATGTCTTTAACTGAGAAGACTGGTCTGCAGCACCATGTTGATCATCAGTGTCTTTCTCAGTTGGTGTTCCTCCCTCACAGGTTCAGAAGGAGAGGGAGTTTGACCCTGTCTTGGATCAGAAGATGAAGTTTGCTGAGGCTCAGCTGGAGGTTCTGGTTCAGGTGTCTCTGGTTGTTCAAACTTGACCTCCACTTCAGGTGGGACTTGACTTGGAAGAGAGTGCAAGTCAATGAGTTCACCACTTTTAATCTTCTGCTTGATTACCCTTATATGCTCATCCATTGTAGATAGAGACATGGGACCAAGTCTCCTTCCGGAGAATCCATATGACTTCAAGAAGCTCATCATTCTTTGTCTGTCAGCAGACTTCTTTGCATTCTTTTGAATGATGGCTCTTGACTTTGCAGCTTCTTCCCTTAGCTTCCTTTTGGTTGTTTTTCTTTCTTTGACTAACTCAAGCTCAAGTTGCTTTAAGTACTCGAACTCAATGAAGTCATAGGACAGGGGAAGAAGTGTATTTGCCTGATAGAAGCCTGTGGCACTCAGGTAGTTTATCATTTTGATTCTATCCTCTTCTTTATCTACCTGAGGTTCTTGTGGAGCCACATCTTCCTGTGCAGGACTTTCTTGAACTGGAGAGAGAGTGGGAGTATGCTTGTGAAGTCTTTTCTGTCTCCTCTCCTCTTTGAATTGGAGAAGTAACCTTGCATCCTCTTTCTCCTTTATCTCTCTTGACACTTCCATGTCAGCCAGTTCATTCAACTCTTCTAAGGGGAGGGAGATGATTTCATCAACATCATAGTTCCTGGTCTGTAAATAATTAATCCTGACTGCCCTTTGTTCATCATTTTGAGTATTTGGTCTGGGGGCAGCCCTGATTGCAGCTTGCATGAATTTTGATGACCCAGAAGAACTTTCTCCCCTTAGCCTCCTTTTCCTCTCTCTCTCTTCCTCCTCAATTTCCTCAGGAGTCATTATCCTTTTCCCTTTGTCACCAACAGACCTTTGTGACTCAGGGTGGATTGAGGCTTGGCCTTCATTGCTTGGTGTAGCTTCCATGCTCTGGCCAGAGAGAGGCTGAGAAACACCTTCACCAGCAGGTGTCTCAGATGGAGTTTGGACCTCTGCAGCAGTTGTTGATGGTGAGACAAGGGTCTCAGGTTCTGCCACTGGGCCTTCAGCCAAGGTTTCCCCTATGAAACTAATCTTAGGGTCCACCTCAGCATCCAGTTGACCGATGACATTGCCTGATTGCCTAAGTCTCCTTCTTAGAGAGAACTCTGCAAGGATCCTGTCTTGGATTCTTTGAGCCAGCCTGTCAGCTTGTCTAGATTTGCTTGGATTGACAAGTGGCATGTTGACTAAATCCAGTCCTTCATAGAAGCTCAGGCTTTGGAACTGAAAGACTTCTTGTTGGCCTTGAACTCTGTGAAGTATGAGGGCTCTTCTGTCATCATCATACCTCCATCTGATGATGTAGTTGCCAGTTCCATGTGGTGGAGATGAGACAGCCCTTGGTATACCTTCCTCAAAGAGACTCCTGATGAGAGAGTCTATAGAGTCCACATTAATGTGAACTTGAGGAAGTTGCTGAGAATGCACAACAGCAAGTGAGGATGGTGAGTCCTCTATGTCCATTCTCTTTGAAGAACTCCCAGGTTCTGTGGTTGTGATAACTTCTCCCCCTTTTTGGTAGCATCACCCACTTGCATAGGTGAGCTGGAGGATAAATCAGTCACTTCCACAGTTCTTGTGTTCCTGGTTGAGCTCTCCTTAAAGGTCTCTCAGCTAGTTTTTCCTGCAGATATGAAATCTGGAGTTGCTGATCATTGACCCTGTTTTGCAGGGTAGTCACCTGAGATTCCAAGTGACTAACCTTAGAGACTAGATAGGTGCATGTTTGTGACAATTTTTGTACCTTTAGTCTCAAATTCCCCTCATCTTCATCAAAGAATCACTCGGGATGAGAGGATTGGACCAAGTCCCTTCTCTCACACCACCAGCTTGAGTTTCTTGGCTGCTGGTTTTCCTCTGCTCACTGGCAACCTCAGTTAAGATGCCAATGGGCTGAGTTGCCATGGTTGAGGTCTTAATGATGTAATCACTTTCAAAAGTGAGAGCCTCTTCCATATGGACATCCTGAACAGGTTCAGATGTGTCCACCTCAGTAATAGGTGACTGATGAGGGATAGACTGAGGAGAGTCAGAGGTACTCATCTCTCTTTGAGTAGGGGAGGAGAAGAGAGACTCATGGTACTCACTGAATCCTAAGTCTTCATCAGTGTAAAAGGATAGGTTGGGAATTGGTTGGTTAGATCCAAAGGCTGGGGATGGTAGCTATCCCCTGAAGGTTGTTCACTTGAGTGTTGAGACTCAGAGTGAAGGCTTACAGTTGTTGGGCTAATGAGCTCATCAGGTTGAGCTTGAGGAACCTCAGCCCTGATAGGTAAAGTGGGTGGTTTGCTCCTCAGGAGAAGTGGGAGCTCTGGAGTCCACTTCTTCCTGTAAGGTTGAGTATTTGGGGGCCTGCACAGACTCAATAGCCTGAGCAGGGGTTCGTTGGGATTTTCTTTTGTAGGTGATGAATATTGGAGTTGTGAAGAGGGTAGGAGAGCAGTAGGTGTGGGTTCAACACTAGCTTGGACTGCTATGTTGTCACCTTGAGCAATGAGCTCTAACATTTTGGGACTAGGGCTGTTTCTACCCCTGAGAAGCCTACAGTTGGCTTCTTCATAATTTTAAAGATGCCGGGCTTCATCTGTCCCAGTTTAAGAATATTGCCTGTTTCCCTCAACTGTGAGCCCAGTTCACAGTTAAGAATGTGTTGAACATATCTAGGAAACATGTAATATTCTAAGGAGTCTAAGTTTGCAAGTAAATTAGTATAAACAAATTGTGAATACCTGAACTTGACCCCCTGAACCATCCCATGAACTATAAAGGAGAGATCCTCAGGAATCTGGTCCCATCCACCATGCTTGTTTGATAAGCTGTGGATAACCACATGGAGCAGGTATTTCCACTGGGATGAGACCTTCCCTTTCCTGAAGGTCTTTACAGAGAAATCTCCTTCATAGCCCATCTGCTCGAAGGAATGATTAACCGCTTCTTTGGAAGAACACTTCACCTTTTCATCATCCAGCTGAAGATGTCGGTTGATGATGGCCGGAGTGATGAAAATTGTTCTCCCCTGCACTGTGGCAGACAGTGCCTTCTCCCCATCCATAATGACCTCTTGGCAGGTCTTCCAGAATTCAAGCAAATGATCCTCATATAGAGGAGGATCAATGGTTAGGGAGGTGAAGTAGTGAGACAAAGACAAGAAACGGCAAACCTCTGAGAAATGAGGATCTTTGTCAGAGCATAACAGAGCAACCTGATTGTGTTGTCTGTGTAGCTGCATGGCAAAGTGAGGATCATTTCTGTGTGTAAGGTCAGCCATTGTGAGGTAGCTCAGAGATGAAGAGAAAAGAATGGAGGAAATTTCAGAGAGAAAGCTTTGGGTTTTAGGTATGGAAGAAAAGCAGATGATAGAAGAGGGGGAAACCGTTGGGTTTATATGAGAGAGAAGGATTTCAGATAAAGTTTAATGAAAGAGGATAAACTTTGAAATCCGTATGTCGGTCCCACCTCTGAAAAAGTAGTTTACCTTTTTGCTCAAAAAGTAGTTTTCTTGGAATTCGAAAAGCTTCCGAAAGTAATTTGTCTTCGGAAGTTTGTGATTGAAAAAGCTTCCGAAGCTAAAGTGACTTCGGAAGAATTTTCCTGAGAGTCTTAAAGATTTATGCTTCGGAAGAGAAATAAACTTTTGGATGCTTTGTATAAGAATGAACAAAGCTTCCGAAAGTAATTTTTGCTTCGGAAGGAAAAAGTCCTTAAAAATGAATAAGTGTCTAAGTTAAGAATTTTAAGCTTCGGAAGATAAATTTTGACTTCTTCCGAAGGTAAAAATTCTTAGACAGTCATTTATTTTGAAGACATATTTTTCTTCCGAAGGTAAATGTTATCTTCCGAAGTATCAGAAAATTTTCAAGAATCCAAGGAAAGTCTTCAAAAAGAGTTTTTCATTCAAAGAAAACATGAGCTTATGAAAGTGATGAACTAGACAACTTAGGACACACATATTTTAAGAAGAAATAATTAGAATTAGTTTTAAGAAAAAATCTACTCAAAGTTAATCATCCCAATAGCTGATATCAGATACTTAAATCTCTGTTCATCAAAAGCTTTTGTGAACAGATCAGCATATTGTTCATCTGTGTGAACTTTGACTAGTTTAATTAACCCCTTTTCATAGTTATCTCTTATTAAATGATACCTGATGTTGATGTGTTTGGTCCTTGAGTGCTGCACAGGGTTCTCAGTGATAGAGATAGCACTGTTGTTGTCTATGTGGATAGGAGTCTCTTTGAAGTTAAATCCGTAGTCTAGCATCTGATTTTGAATCCAAAGCACTTGAGCACAGCAGCTTGCAGCAGCAATGTATTCAGCCTCAGCAGTTGATGCAGACACACAGGTTTGTTTCTTGCATTGCCATGAGACAACCCTTCCACCAAGAAATTGACATCCCCCAGATGTAGACTTTGCAGTCATGTTGCAACCACCATAATCACTGTCTGTATAGGCATACAGATTGAAATTAGAATTCTTTGGATACCATAAACCAAGTGTTGAAGCACCTTTGAGGTATCTTAAAATCCTTTTCACAGTGATTAAGTGAGACATCTTAGGATTGGCTTGATATCTTGCACAAATACATGTAGCAAACATGATATCAGGCCTGCTAGCTGTAAGATACATAAGAGACCCAATCATAGCCCTGTATAAGTGCTCATCTACACACTCCCCCTCAAGATCTGGACCAAGGGAGTGGTTTCTGGCTATGGGGTCTTAGCAGTCTTACAATCAGTCATGTTGAACCTCTTGAGTATATCTTGAACATACTTTGACTGACTTATGAAAATGCCATCTTCAACCTGCTTCACTTGAATTCCCAGAAAGAAATTAAGTTCTCCCATTGAACTCATTTCAAATCTATCTTTCATCAGCTTTTCAAAGTCTTTGCAGAGCCTTGAATTGGTTGAGCCAAAGATGATGTCATCCACATATACTTGAACTAGCAGAATGTCGTTTCCTTGTCCTTTGATGAAGAGAGTTCCATCTATAGTACCTCTCCTGTAACCATGTTTACAGAGATACTCAGACAGTGTCTCATACCACTTCCTGGGTGCCTGATGCAGCCCATAGAGAGCTTTGTCAAGCTTGCAGACATAATCAGGATGATCAGGATCTACAAAACCAGGTGGTTGTTTGACATAAACCTCCTCATCAATCACTCCATATAAGAAAGCACACTTTACATCAAGTTGGTAGACCTTGAAGTTCTTGGATGCAGCAAATGCCAGGAATATCCTAACAGCTTCTAGTCTAGCTACAGGAGCAAAGACATCAGTGTAGTCAATCCCTTCTTCTTGTGTGTATCCTTGAACAACTAGTCTTGCCTTGTTCTTGATGATGATTCCTCTATCATCCTTTTTATTCCTAAAAACCCATTTGGTTCCAATGGTAGTCTTCCCATGAGGAAGAGGACAAAGGTTCCAAACTTTCTGTCTTTTGAATTGAAGCAGCTCTTGTTGCATAGCTTCAACCCAACTTCCATCCTTTAGAGCCTCCTCAACTTTCTTTGGCTCTAACTGGGATAGAAAACAAGAGTGAAGACAAACATTTGCTTCATGGGTTTGCCCTCTTGTCTTTACCCCGGAGATAACATCTCCAATGATGTTTGTGGTAGGATGAGACTTGTGGATCCTTAGCTGAGGGATCACAGCAAGTTGCTGAGATAGATCCAAATTTGAGAAATTTAGATCTGGTCTTGAAGATTGATCCTCCACATTATCACACTTATCAAGATTAACTTGATCCAATGAGTGTGTGACATCATTGATGTTATCATCTATGGTATGGTTATTAGCATCAAGAGATTCTTGATCACTTTCACCATCACCATTGTTATCTTCTGCAATTGAGATGTCTTTATCTGGTTGAGAGGCCTCTGAACTGGAATTTGAAGGCATGCCAGATGTATCAGCTGGATTTGTCATTGTTGTGCTGATAGAAACCTCATTTGCTGAAGTAGTTTCAACTGGAGCTGAAGGTCTTCCAAGCTCAAATCTTGGATCAGGATCACCTGTATTTAATTTTCTGCAGATCCTGAAACATGCTCACAAGATTTATTAAAACAGTTGGTAACTAAATCAAGATCAAATAGCCAATCCGGACCAGAACCAGCCACACTGGGAGTGTGCTCATTGAAAGTCACATTGGCTGACTCCTCAATGATTCTAGTTCTGAGATTGTATACTCTATAAGCTTTAGCTTGAGAAGAGTATCCAATGAAGTGTCCATCGTCTGATTTCTCAGCAAACTTGGCAACTTGATCTTTGGTATTCAAGATGGTGCAGGGACATCCAAATGACCTGAGAAAACCAATGAAAGGTTTCCTCTTGTGCCAAAGTTCATAAGGAGTCTTACCATGTGTCTTAACTACTAAGACTCTGTTTTGCACATAGCAAGCAGTATTAACTGCCTCTGCCCAGAAGGTGATAGGCAGTTTAGAGTCAGACAACATAGTTCTTGCAGCTTCAATAAGTGTCCTGTTTCTCCTCTCAGCAACTCCGTTTTGCTGAGGAGTCCTGGGAGCACTGTATTGTCTTGTAATACCCTTTTCATCACAAATGTATCAAGGATTTGGTTCTTGAATTCAGTTCCTTGATCACATCTTATGGTTTTGACCTTGTGATCACATTGATTCTCAATCTTTAAGATGAAATTCTTTAGAATCTCAGGAGTCTCATCTTTAGTTCTAAGAAAGAAAACCCAAGTGAATCTTGTAAAATCATCTGTGATCACTAGACAGTATAAGGTCCTTCCTAAACTCATTACACTGGTGGGGCCAAAGAGATCCATATGTAATAAGTGTAGGGGAGTAGTGATGGAGTTCTTTTCCTTAGGCTTGTGAGATACCTTGTGTTGCTTCCCTTTCAGGCATGCAACACAATGATCATCACTTGTAAACTCTTTCTTTGGCATTCCAGTTACCAGATCATGTTTGATTAATTTATTCATATTCTTAAAGTTTACATGGCACATTCTTTTATGCCATAGGAAAGACTCATCACTATTTGCTTTAGATAGAAAGCATGAAACTTCTCCAGAGGGAGATGTTTCTTGCAAATCCATCTTGTACATGTTCCCTTTCCTGGGGGCTCTGAGCAGAATATGCTCATGAGGAATGACCACTCCAGGTTTGAGAACAATGCACTCATGCTCAGTGAAGAGCATGTTATGACTCTGATCACAAAATTGAGATACACTCAGAAGATTGTACCCAAGCTCCTTAACAAAGTTTACCTTCTCAATGCTGAGCTTACCATTTGTGACCTTGCCCCTTCCATAAATGTAACCACCTTCATTTCCTCCAAAAGCAACTGGTCCTCCATCAATTCTCTCAAAATTATGAAGTAAAGACCTATCGCCTGTCATGTGCCTGGAACAGCCACTGTCAATTATCCAGACATTCTTGTTTGTCTTGAGCTGTTCCTGCACAAAGAAAATGATTAGTTACATTTGGAAACCCAAGCCTTACTTGTCTTGGGTTCAGTAAGTGTAATAGAAGGTAATGCAACAGTAATAGATCCTATGGTTGTACAGAGGGGATCTTCGGCTGTTGTTGATGAGAAACCTCAGTCATTTGGTCTTTCTTAGACTTCCACACCACCTTTGGAGTCTTGGACTTGACCTTCAAAACCTTAGAAGCTTTTGGAGCTTCACAAGTTTTAATGACTGATACTTCGGAAGAATCTACAGTCACTGCAGTAGACTTTAGTACTTCGCGAAGAACTCCTTTCTTCCGACCACTTTGCTTCCGAAGGTAATTTTCCATTTACCTTCTTCTTTGATTTGGAGCTTCCGAAGGAAACAGACTTTCCTTCCGAAGCTTGAGACTTCTTGAGATTCTTTGAAGTCTTTGTATTGGTCATGTGGATAGTACTTTTAGGATTGTATGGACAATCCTTGGCAATATGAGAAGTACTTTCACACATAACACACACATTTTCTTCTTCAAAGAAATCTCCTTTTGAGAGCAAGACTGGCCTTGGTCACATCCCTTTTTCACCTTCATCTTGGTAGATTCAGATACAGTTCCCTTGGGCTGTGAACTGTTCTTGGAATTTGATGGTCCAGGCTGTGCAGCAGTGGTACACAGCAGCTCAGTCTTCTTCTTTGTACTGAGATGATTTGAACATGAACCAGAACTCTTGATAAGAGGCTTTGGTGGATGTCTTCAGTCCTTATTGCTTTGAAACCTGCAGAGATGAACACTTGTTTCTGCTTAGCATCAAAGGTAGCCTTGATTTCTTGAGCCTTCTTTGCTTTCCTTTTGCTCTTCCTGATCAAGTTCTTTCTCTTGGACTTGGTCATCACAGTTAATTTCTTCTCCTCAGAAGGATAGTGGCCCTTGGAGGAATCCTCTTCTTCACTCTTCTCAGAGGGATTCCTCACTATCACTTCTTCATCATCCTCACTTATTGGATCTATGAGAGGAAGCTCATCTTCACAAGTTCCACACCTAGGAGATCTTACAGACAAGATTGTGTGTGGAGGAGCTATCTCATTTGATCCCAGTCCCTGTCTATTTTGATAACAACCTTATTGTGTAGGGATGAGGATATCATGTTCTTGAAGGTCTCTTCTTCAAGAACACTTTTCTCTGCCAGGGCTTTGCTGATCACAAGCTCAGCCTGGCACTTAGTCAACTTAGTGATGAGATCTTGGATCTGAGTTCTAAAATCTGTATGTTCATGTTTTAGTACTGAAATGGTTTTCTCCAAGTCTTCTATCTTTAACTTGTAATCATTTTCAGACTTTCTAAAGTCAGATTTTAATATGTTTAATGACTCAAGATCAGATCTCATCTCTAGTTGTAGGACCTGTATCTATTTACTTTAGCAATGCATTCAGGGGAGCAAAGATGTTCTAATACCTTGGCTTCATCATGATCAGCCATCAATGCTTGGTTTGGAGAAGCATCCTCCACCTGAAAACTCCAGTCAAATCCTCCCTCTTCAACAGCAACCGCAGCATGTTGCTTTGTCTTCTCAGCCTGAGGGGTATTGTTGGTGTAGTTTGGTCTGAGTGTGTTTGACCCCCATTTGCTCTAGGTGCCTTACACTCCCTGGCGAAGTGACCCATAAGGTTACAATTGTAACACTTAACTTTGCTTTTATCCAGCCCAAACTTACCACTGGTAGCATTGCTTGGAAATTTTCTTCCTGTCCTCTTGTAGAACTTCTTGGCTCTGTGAGTGAGAAGAGCCATCTGCTGAACTATCTCCATGTATTCCAGGTCATCTGGATGGATACAGTCTAGGTCTTCAAGAGTGAAGAGATAATTTCCACAGCTTTCATCTGCAGACACAAAGGCTTGAGAAGAACTTGTCTCTTGGAATGGGCTTCCTTGAGTAAAGTTCTCCCTTGGTGTCTCCGGGAAGGTGATGAAAGGACCCTTTTGTGAGTTGTCAGGGTAGCATAGGAGATGATGTTGGGGTTCTATGCTGTCCCTTTCAACCACATGAAGGGCTGAACCCATTTGATTGTTAGAGTTGCCAGATGAACCTTGTAAGTTCATCTCCATCTGGTATCCACTGAGAATCCCATATAACTCTGTCAGAGTAAGAGTTTTAAGGTTCTCAGTCCTCTTGATTACCACACAATAGTGTGTCCATTGCCTAGGAAGTGAGGACATGAACTTCCTTACAATGTCTCTGTTCTCAAGAGGAACTCCTCCATCCACAGGGTATCCACAATCTCAACATACCTGAAGTATTGTTGGGTCATGGTTTCACCTGTTTAAAGGTGAAATTTTCAAACTGCTGCTTCAGAAGATCTTTCTTGTTCTCCTTGGCTTCAGAGGAGCCTTCATACATCAGCTTCAGTGCATCCCACAGCTGTTTAGCTGTTTGCACTTCTTAAAACCTCTGTACACAGAGTTTGGGATAGCAGTCTGAAGAGCAGTCATGGCCTTCCTGTCAATCTCTACTCTTTTCCTATCTTCATCTGAGTAGTTGGCCACATCTTTAGGAATCATACCAGCACCGGTAGCAGAGGGGGTGCTAGGTATGAAAGGTCCATATTCAACAGATTCCCACATTCTTGAGTCAAGACCTGATGAAGCCTTCCATCCTCATGCACCAGGTGTCGAAGTCATCAAGAGTGATCAATGGGGATTTGTTCATGGTTCCAGTCTCCATATCAGTCTTTGAGATGGAAGCCATTTGAAAAGTTTAGTTTTTGTGTGTGTGAGGGATCTTAAGATGGTTAGATCTTATATCACGAGCCTGAATGCTCTGATACCAATTGCAGGATCGTTCAAGGGCTTGAACACAATTACAACACAACAACACAATGAGAATTAACTAAACGTTAATCAAACAGTGAACTAGGTAACCAAAGGTGATGCAGAGAACACAAGTAAAGCAAGAGACAGAACAAGAGAGTATAGTTTTCAAGGAGCAGTATATTGCTTTCTCAAGTTCTTTTACAAGTGTTACAAAGCATTAAGAAAGATACAAGAACTTGGAATACTTATACTACAACCTACAGCCGGCTATACTATGAAAGCCAGCTGGATACAATTGACTAGACACTAACAAAATCAATTGTAGGATCAAAAGGCATATCTGCCTTTTGACCTTGTGACTATGACATGCCATAGCTCACATCCTTATACATTACAAAAAGGATAAAGTACATAAAGTGGAAAGTTTCAGACTCAAGACCTCAATGTACAGTTACCAAAAGCATGGACCTTTTCACCAACTCTTGTAAGTTGGTGACTTATCAGAGACGCAGCGGAAAAGGTGCTTTATGGAACAGTACATCAGATAAAGCATGTGTACTAAAAGTCTTCGGAAGAAATCTGTCTTCATAGGTTGAAGCTTCGGAAGACTTTGTCTCTTCAAGCTTCGGAAGACTTCATGTTAGGCTTCGGAAGATATTGGTCTTGGCTTCGGAAGATATTACACTTAGAGTATTTTCTAATGCTTTGTGTATTCTTCCGAAGCATTCTTCACTTCAGTACTTAGTGCATGTTGCTGAAACACTTAGGCAGTTTTGGGTTGCATCAGACTTCAGGAATCCTTACAGTTTTTGTGCCTAGTCTGATGACCTTTGCAGACATTTTTTCAACTAAGCCTTTGGATAGTTCAACTTTCCCACAACCTGTTGTTAAGTGGGTATGCTGCAGCTAGAATAAGGACAACTACTGATGATTTCAGTAATGAGTACTATGGATCATTGGTAACCATGTCACATATAAGTACTGATGTGTTCTTTTGACCCTCAATAGTTTTTATACTACTGAAGGCTAAATACCTCAGAAGTACGGCGTACTTTATCTGTTCTAACCTACTGATGTAGTTAAAACTACTGATTGGTTACCACTACTATTCATCAGTAAAAACAATAGTACTGACGTCTATGACACACTTGAAAAGCAGATGAAATCTATGAATAAGTGTTGAGGACAGTATGAAACAGCTGAAAACTAAGAGATGAAAACAGCTGATGAGTAATTCCTTTCAGTTGTTTCTACAACTGCTGTTTCTAAACAACTGAAGCAGACCACAGTCTTTTAGTAGTGTTACAACTACTGATAACTAATACCAAGTCTTCAGTTGTTTACAACACTGATGGCAAAAACCACTGTCTTCATAGTTTACAACTACTGATGACAAAACCCGTTCTCAGTTGTTTACATCATATGAAGTCAAAACCACTACCTTCATAGTTTCATAACTACTGATGGTTAACACTAAGACTTCAGCTTTTTCAACGTCTGATGTCCAAACAAGTCTTCAGTTGTTTTATAACAACTGATGACAACACCACCACTGTCAGTCGTTTTCACCTCTGAAGGTTAATACCACGTCATCAGTATTTTCAAAGTTGATGACCACACCAAAACCTTCATAGTTTTCTTTCAGCCTTTTCCTATTCCCACCCTATAAATACCTTCTTCTTCTCAAACGTTCCATTAGTCGTTCTTCTACCTTCATACTTTCAAAAATGGCAACATGCGTCTAAACCCCGACATAACTGTGTCGCTTACCTCACGAAATCGCCTTCTGGACAAAGTTGATCACGCCATAGACCTCATGGCTGATTCTCAATATAATACAGCTCTGCTCTTAAACCCGACCATCTACCCAGAGTCACTCAGTCAGTTTTGTCCAATGCCTACGTTCACACTGGTGTGCCTACCGCCAAATCTCTGTTAGGTCATTGTTACAAAAACAAGTAGAGGTTACACCTGAAGCATTCGTAGAGTGCTAAATTTACAAGATGCTGCTTGTCTGACTGAGTACTCGAAGGCACAACTGATATGTCCTTCATCAACAATGGGTACGGCGGAAATCTTAGAGTTGCTACCATATTGAAGAAGAACTTTTTCCTGATGCTGAACGATTAATATTCATATGGTGAATGTTTGCTTAGCCTCGAAGACATCCTCATGGGATCAAATGTCTTCCCTGTGGCAATAGGTATTATATTCATTCTAGAACACCAACCTTTAATTTTTTCACAAATGTGTTTCAGAATCAAGAAAAAGCCCTGTCACGAAACCTATGGAAAACAGATGGATATTATATCCCGGTTTCTGATGGCCATATTTTAAATGAATTACAACTGATGGCCTTGTTGGCCTTGTTGGCCTGTAGTCCCTGCATCACTATTCTAGCTGAGGTATACTCCAGGCATACTCCGACCAATTCCTCAAAGAAGCTGCCCGTTTGCTAAAACCCAAGCAAAGGGAACCCACAGCTTCAATTGCCAGATCCAAAGTCCCCACCAGCCAAAATCCAAACCCAAACAAGCTAATCAGGGAGATGAGTCCCCTGATGATGCTCCTGTACCACCCAAACAGGATAAACCTACTGGTTCAAACCCCCTAGTAGTGTTAACGACTCAACCAGCAACAGCCGCACAGGTATCCTCTCAAAAGGATCCTGTTGCAACCATTTCAGGAAACCATATTGCTGAGACCTCTCTCACTTGAGGAGGTTATCATTGAAGAGCATCCCTCTCCCGGATGCAATCAGCTTCTATCCCCCTCCCCATGCAAATGCCCCTCAAAGCCCAACCATTATAATTGCCAATGTGTTGACTCAGTTGCATGCCTATCCTCCTCCCCTACAACCACCAACACAGGGAGAACAACAGCAATTGAGAAGAGGATCCACATGCCTCTGACAACCCTATCACCCGGGTTAAAATGTTCTATCTCCTGGTATGGACATGGAGACCAGAACATCTGGTGAGGCCGCCACCTCTTCTAAATCAGCATATGATCAGACTGAGGCTGGTAACATTACTAAGACCTCACCAGAGGCAACAGCTGATGAAGGACAAAGTCCTGAGGCTGGAAGTCCCCAGTTCCAAGACAAAGGGGCACATGCTACAACTGGTCTACACCCAGTGCATGTACATCCTGCTACACGCAGGAGGTCAGGTGATTCAGCATCTGCTGATGATGACTGGGCTTTTTCTACGATGTTCTTGCCCAGAACACAATCCTAGAGGAGGAAGTCAGTAGGCTGCAAAACCTACTTGACCAACTCTCTCAAGGAGAAAGACCATCTACCACCACATCAACCCAACAGATGGCACCTTCCTCTGAAGGTCCCTTAAATACACAGCCACTACCAGATTCTCAGCCACCTGCCTCTGTTTCTGGCACCATTTCTCAGGACCAAAACCCCCCTGAGCAAATGGATGCTATCCCTCAAAATCCCCTATCTCTCATCACACCGCAGCTAACCGAATTTGTTATTAAAACTGTTGATGAGAGACTTTCTTCTGTCTTACAACCCCTTGTGGAGGATGTACTGAGCCAACAACTTTCTGCTACTCAATCCCTTGCACCCAATGCACCCAAAAAGGGGGAGAGTTCAGCAGTGAAAGCTAAAAGAAAGAGGATGGAGAAGGAGAGAGAGAAAGAGAAGGATAAATACATCTTTTATGTTCTTGTGTTCTTCAGCTTTAGCACTTGTGTTCTTCAGCTGTTGAGCTTCAGCACTTTTAGTCTTCAGCTGTTGAAGTCTTCAGTACTTGTCGAACTGTTGATGAAGCCTTCAGCAGTTGTTATGATATCATGTGGTTTTATGTTTTTACTTTCAGTAGTTTTGTAAAATGACTGAAGAGCTTGTTCTTCAGTCATTGTAGTTCAGTAGTTTCTTATCAGTAGTTTTGTAATAAGTAAACACTTAGTTTCTTGTAAGAAGATGTCAGCTGTTAGACATCTTCAGTAGTTTTAGTGTTTCAGTAGTTTGTTAAATAACGGTTAGATGTCACTATCAAGTGACATCAGCCTACGTCATTTTTCCTTATATAAGGAAGAATGACCTAAATTGTATTTGCGAAAGCCATGCCAAAGCATGTGATTGAATGAAATATTCCTTTTGCAGAAACTTTCTCTCTCTGTAACTAATTCTGTTCATTGCTATATCTTTGGTATTCGTGCTCGAATTGTGCTAGTTGGTACTCTATTCCGCTGCTGAAATCATTCGAATCGATCAAACCATATGCTGAGATCCTATCAATCGTACATACACATAGATAATAAAATTATTATCTTCATTATTCATTCGTTCATTCCATACATTCGTCATTAAATCTTAACTTTCATTCGGACCAATGCCATGTGCTTCACCTTACCGTATGCATAAGCTGGTACTGGGCCTGAGGTCTTTCATAGACCCCAAACATTGTGCATGAAGCTGATTCCAGTACCTAGGGTAGGCGGAAAGGGTCCCATACATATGGTCAATCATAAGGACTGGACCCTAGTGTGCATCCTTCTGGGGTAATTAACCCGCACACAGTTGAGCTAACACCTTTCATTAGGTGTGAACCTCCATACATATGCTTAATCACACGAATCAAGCCCGAGTGTGCATCCTTCTGGGGTAGATAACCCGCACACGGTTGAGCTAACACCCTTCATTAGGTGTGAACTTCCTTACGTTTGCTTGCAAATCTTTCATACTTTCATTCGTTCATTAATGCATGCATTCATCATTTCGTTCCTCTTTTCATTATCTTCCACTTTACATTACATAATACTTTTCATTTCATTCATTAACATTCAACGTAAAGCCATGGGAAAATAATCATACAACAAGGAACATACACATAAGCAGTCAACATCATCATACAGGGTACCATACATACATAACATACATCATACTTCCCATCATGCATAAGCATCAATCACACATCATAACATGCCCATCATAACATTTATGACCTTAAAATTCAGCTTACATGAACCCCCGGGAACATCCCAAGTCAAACCCTAACTTTCACTTTTTCTCCAGAAAGTCAAAAATCTAAGTGTTCGTCCGCATTTGTCTTAGTTCATCCACATTTGTCTTTTGTTCATCCGTATTTCTTTTACTTCATCTGTATTTCTTTTACTTCATCCACATTTCTTTTTACTTCATCCGCATTTCCCCAATACCCATCCGCATTGACTTATGTTGGACCAAAAGAACCAATGAGCCAAGATCAGAAAACCTCTAAGTCCCACATGATATCACAACAACTGCTGAAGGCTTCATCAGCAGTTCGACAAGTGCTGAAGACTTCAACAGCTGAAGATCAAGTACTGAAGACTTCAACAGCTGAAGACTAAAGTGCTGAAGCTCAACAGCTGAAGAACACAAGTGCTGAAGCTGAAGACTAAAGTGCTGAAGTCCAACAGCTGAAGAACACAAGTGCTGAAGCTGAAGACCAAAGTACTGAAGTCATCAGTTGATGAAACGTCTGAAGTTCAAGTCTGAAGACCAAGTGCTGAAGTTTTAGTAGTTTGTCACAACAGCTGAAGAGTACTTCTTCAGTAGTTGTGTTTATCAGTAGTTTTATGTTTTTACTTTCAGTAGTTTTGTAAAACGACTGAAGAGCTTGTTCTTCAGTCGTTGTAGTTTCAGTAGTTTCTTATCAGTAGTTTTGTAATAAGTAAACACTTAGCTTCTTGTAAGAAGATGTCAGCTGCTTGACATCTTCAGTAGTTTTAGTGTTTCAGTAGTTTGTTAAATAACGGTTAGATGTCACTATCAAGTGACATCAGCTACGTCATCTTCCTTATATAAAGAAGAATGACCTAAATTGTAATTGAGCGAAAGCCATGCCAAAGCATGTGATTGAATGAAATATTCCTTTTGCCGAAACTTTCTCTCTCTATAACTAATTCTGTTCATTGCTATATCTTTGGTATTCTTGCTCGAATTGTGCTAGTTGGTACTCTATTCCGCTGCTGAAATCATTCGAATCGATCAAACTAGATGCTGAGATCCTATCAACTTACTTAGTGGTTAATGTTCATTCACATTAACTGTTCATCCGCATTGACTTTCCATTACTCATCCGCATTGACTTACTTAATGGTTAATGTTCATCCGCAATAACTGTTCCTCGATATTGACTTTCCATTACTCGTCCGCATTGACTTACTTAATGGTTAATGCTCATCTGCATTAACTATTCATCTGCATTGGCTTTCCATTACTCATCCGCATTTCTTTTGAACACTTGGCCAGATTCTAAAACTTTGACATATGAGCCCTAAACCATCAAATTTCAGTTCCCAAACACCATCTATCATGTTCTAAGCTTAAATTTACATTCTAAGCCTTAGAAACACAATCATAACATCAACAAGCATGAACATAGCCCAACATCACATCATAACAGCAACATACACATAGTAAATCATACGGGTACAAAACCAAGTTTTATAAAGAAACATACATTCATGCATTTCCAGCCCCAAAATCAGTTAAAAACCAGTAAAAGAGGGGTCCTAGAACTCACCTTTGCATCTCTTGAGTATGGCTTCTTCCAAACTCGTTTGCAATTGAGTTCAACCACCTAGAAACCCACTAAAATCACACATAACCGAACATACAAATACACATAAGCATACACCCAAGGCAAGGCCAGTTAAGAACACTTAAAACCATGAATTCTTACCTTGAATTCGAATCTTTCTTCTTGTTTCTCTTTAGGCCCCAGAGCTTTCTGCTGCTCTTGCTACTTTCTCTCTCTACAAACCGAAGATTATGAGTGAAGAGAGGATGATGGGTGGCCATCACCTTTATTCACCAACTTTTCAAAGATTTTGTCTTTTTTTCCACTTTTAATCCCTAGACTTGGGTTTTATTTATTTTCCTTCTTTTTCCTTCACTTTATTCTTCTTTCTTTGACTTTTAGAAAAATAACCGGGTGTTACACCATTGCTACACCCTTGAATAATCACATGGTGGTGGTCATTAAGATGAAGATGAAGATGGTAGAAGAGATGCAGTGTTGGGATGAGGTGGGATGGGTGGGGTTTAGAAGGGGCAAGTTGGGTTTTATTTGAATTATTTTTAAATTTAGAGGTATATTGGTAATTTTACATTGACTTAAAAGAGAAACTTAACTTGGTTAGTATCGGGTACTACCGATATGCATACAATGCAAAGTACAGGCTAGGGCGGTTCAAAAGCTCACGGCTCGTGGCTCGCTCGGAAAAAGCTCAGAAAAAGCTCACTCGAATAAGCTTGGTTTATAAACGAGTCGAGCCGAGCCAGCTCGAATTGTAAACGAGCCGAGTCCAAGCCAAGGGTGGCTCGCTCATTAGCTCGACTAAATTAAATATAACTTTTAATATGTTATATATATATATATACTATTTATATAATGTTAGTTGTTTTGGGCTTATAGCCCAATTTATAGCCCAAAAACAAATCTGCATCCTTTCACTGAAACTCTAGTACTTAACCTAATTAGTTTTACCAAATCCAAATAATTTTCATTCATACTTTTTTGTTCAGAGCATCATCAAGAATTTTGACCTTTATCACTTCAATCTTCATCTGTCAAACCAAAGCTTGCATCTAAGTTCATATGTTCTTTGAAACTTCATCTTCTTTAGTAACTCACTAGCTCATTAGCGGTTCTTCTTCGGTATGTCTTTAGCTTCTGAGTAGCCCAACTTCTTCAAAAAGGTACTATCTTGTGACTTCGCTTTTCAAAATCGAATATTTGGGTTCAATACATAATTTGGTTTTGGTATTTGTAAATTTCCTTAGTCCTTAATTGTTTATTTCTTCAAAAACAACTACCAGCAAGTTCTTCAGCCAGTTGCTCATCAAGAGACCTAATTTGTGACACAACCAGTAAGTTATTGAACTTTCATATTTTCTATACTTGTTTATGATATTTCTTGTCAAGTATATGGTTGCCTACTTTTAAGTATTTAAACTATGCAACCTACTGTTTTAATTGTTTTCTTTTATTATATTGAAGAATGTCTTCCTTTAAAGAATCAATTTGTGGAGTTGAGACGAATCCAAGTAATGATCACGTTGAACTAAGTGAAGAGGAAAGTGTTGAGCTAGTTGATGAACTAAAAGACATTGTTGATGTACCTAGTTTAGATGATGCAGATCTAGAAGCTCCAAAAAGAAAGAATATATCTGAAGTTTGGGAACATTTTGTAGGTATTGAAGTAATATGTAAAGGAGAAAAGATGACAAAACAACAATGTATTCATTGTAAGAAGAAATATGTATATGTTGTTGGAGGCCCGACGTCAACTCTTAAGCGAAACTTACCCAAATGTCCATATCTCAAGAAGTCAACAGGTACAAAAAGGGTTTTAATTTTGGATCATGTAGTAGTGATAATGCATCTGGTTTTAACATGAACGGGGGTTATGAGCAAACTAAGTGCAGGGAAATAATTGCAAAAATGATTATAGCCCATGACCTTTCTCTTTTGTAGAGTACCATTGGTTCAACAAATTAATGAAGTATTGCAATCCCTTGTATAAAAAAGTAAGCAGGTCAACATTACACGTGATTGCATTAAAGTGGTTGATGTAAAAAAGGGAGAAGATGAGAATTTTTTTGAAAATGTTGATATGATATCACTTACAAGTGATTATTAGACATCAAATCAAACTATTGTATATATGTGTTTAATAGCTCACTTTGTTGATTCGGATTGGAAAATGAAAAAAAGAATAATTGGTTTTAATGAGCTTGCACCACCCCATAGTGGCGAGGTTGTAGCAGACGGAATTTTAGAGTGTCTTATTAAATGAGGCATTCAAGACAAAATAGGAACAATTACACTAGATAATGCATCCAATAATAATAGGGAAACTTCCATTTTGAGAAATAATTTCCAAGGGAAGGGAAAATTACATTTTGATGGTTTGTTCTTTCATGTTTGATGTTGCGTTCACATATTGAATTTGGTGGTGCAAGATGGTTTAGGAACTATTGAATCATGTTTGTGGAAAATTAGAGATGGTGTTAAGTACTTGAGAAAGTCCCAGGTCGTCTGTTGAAGTTTGGTGAAATTGCAATAACTCTTGGTATCTTTACTCATAGGTCTTTATGTATTGATGTGAAAACTAGGTGGAACACAACACACCGCATGCTTCAATTAGTTATTCACTACAAATGAGCGTTTCAAGGTTATGCGTTGAGAAGTTCCAACTTTGAATGGCCCCCAACAGACGTCGAGTGGACTCGAGCGGAAAACGTGTGTAAACTGCTTGAAGTTTTTTTTAGATGCCATTAATTTGTTTTCAACCACATCCTATCCAACTTCGAATTTGTTTCTTATTGAAATTTTAGAAGTTAAAAGAGAGATAGCTCATGCTTATACATCAGATGATAATTTCTTGAAAAACATGAGTGTGCTTATGTATGAGAAGTTTGAGAAGTATCGGGGATGGTGCTCATGTCAATTTCATTTGTTTTAGATCCATGTTTTACGTTGTTTTCAGTTAGTTGGACTTTTGAGAGGTTATATCCGGCAAATGAGCTTGACAGTCGGGTTGAAGATGTAACTAGAAAGTTGAAGTCTCTTTTTGAAAAATATTTTAATGCATTATGGCGGCTAGGGCTTCCATGAGTAGCTTTACAACCACAACCTCCCTTGACCATCAAGCTAGACATGAAGATGACTTTTTTGCTTTTCTAAAAATTATACCTGTTGAAAGTACTCCAAAAAACTGAGTTGGAGGTGTATCCATTGTTTGACAAGACAAACATTCAACTATACATCAGTCATATTGAGAAAGAACTGATGCATTTACATTTGTGTGACCTTGCAAACTCAAACAATATATTGTCTAATGATTTGATCAAATACATGTTAGGGATGGAACAATCTCAAAGAAATGATCAAGCACAAATCAAGACATTGAATCAACTACATCTTAGTTTAGATAAAAAGAAGAATCGGTTGCAAGACAAAATGGTTCAACAACAAATGAAACTTGAAGAGTTAAGTATCGAGCTTGCAAAAGACACAAATAACAACACAAAGATTCCTCCATTACGTGAATTCCCAAAGATAGAAATATAAATTTATGCTTATTAGCATGCATATATGAAGTACAGAATATTGCAACAATGTAGCATCCATGATAAAGCATGAAAGGGCTTCACATGCAGAGGAACTAAAAACTTTTGTAAATCAAATCAATTCACTAGAGAAAGAAGTTGATAACTTGCTTAAAGAAAACCACAAGACGAATGCACAAGCAATTGAACTTTCCGTGAAGTTAACAAACACAAAGACTGAAGTTGAAGCCAACATATCAGAATAAAGTACAACCAAAACAATCAATAACTTGCAACTTACATTGAGCGTCTAAATCAAGCAATCAATATAGAAAAGGCTACAAAAGGAGAATTGAAGATACATCATAAAGCCTTTGAAGATAAAGTTAATTCTCTTCTAAAGGATGTAACAAACTCCTTGGAGAAAGATTTAGTCTTCAAGCTCAAGTTAGAAGACTCATTGGGTCTCTAACAAAGACAAAAATAGGCCATGCATCAATAGAAGTTGAACTTGAGAATTTAAGCTCACTGCTCACAAGTTAGAAGAACTACTTAATGCACAAAGAGACGAGAAGAAGAGTGCTGAAACTACATACCATTTTGTTCCTCCTCCTTACAATGATAACTACATAGAAATGCTAACTTCAATGACAAGTCCAATCAAATAAGATTCGAATATGTGTGATTATCCTCCAACATACAAACCATCCATAATCACTCAAATCACTTCTCCTAAAACAACATCAATGTTGTACCTTAAACCTGAACCACCAGAGAATGAAACATTTCATTCTTGTGATGGTCAAAATGGAGATCCTATAAGTGATGATAATGATGAAGAAACCAACCAACCAAACAAAGCCATATTGACATGTACTAATCATGTCATTGAAGAAATCAATACAAAATAGACACAACCATAGAAATTCAAACTAGCAAAGCCTGACAACAAACAAAAGGCTATGGTTCTCTATAAGAAATTCAAACCAACTAGATTTCTTGAACTAGACTTATCAAAGGCCAAACTAAAGGCAAAGATTAAAATGGAGTTGCAGAACAAGAAGAAGCATGAGGTACATAAATCAAAGAACAGGTGAAGATGAAGAAAACTAGATCTAAAAGAAAGAAGAAAAGTCCAACCAAGTCTTCTACACCTTACCCAAACCAACAATCAACCTGAAACACAAGTCTAAGTGTAAAAACACTAAGAGTGATATATATATATATATATATGTACTCACAAGAGAAAGCAACAAAAACAATCAAGACAAAAGGCTATGAAGTTCCAATCAAATCCAACTTCATCATCCAAGCATAAGGGAAGAAGATCCAGACCTACTCCTTACTGCTTATATTATGACATGGACAATCATACCACTTCATAGTGTTCATACAACAACTCTCCAACATCATAGAACAGAAGAGGTCAAAGATTTTATCATCCATCAGAGTCATACTCACCAAGATCAGAGCATGAGTACTACAACAAACATCAGAGCTACTCTTCTCCTCGATCACATTTGCATGGGTATGATTCTAAACATTATGATATTCATGATTATTAGGCATCAAGATATTATCCTAGGCCATACACACAACATAATTATGATGAATATAGGAATAATGATTAGTATACTGACTATCATAGAAGATCACATCCATCAAATTATTATAATCGCTTAAATTCTTATGATGAATATGATCACATGCCTAGAAGAAACAAACATGATCAAGGACAAAGATCCTTTGCGTGTCTCCACAAAACTTTCAAAAGCAAGCTAGATTTTCTAAACCAATCAAAAGATTTTCAAGAGCCAAACAAACTTCTTTTGTTAAACAAACAAAAGTTGAGTCATTGGTTTAAAACCAAAACAATGTTGGGAAAGAAAACAATTTCATGAGGTGAATCTGATGCATCATTAGATAAAGAAAAATCATATACATACGAGCAAGTCACATATAAAGATACTAATGGACAGCTCAGGACAATAATGGCTTGGGTTGAAATATCTAACTGATTTGCTAGTGTGATAGGGACAGTTATGGAGGCTTCCCAACCCAAGAAAAGTTAGCAGTGGATGATCATTTCCCATGATAGGAATGTTATTCCTTCTCATGATGTTTATGATGCAACTGAGACAAATGGAGTAGAAATTAACCTTGATTCAATGCAGGAAATCAATCATTCACAGAAACTATGATGGCAATTCAAGAAACAACCGATGTTTTATCCATTTGCTTCGTCTTGGACCAACTATTGATGATCTCTATAGCATTGATAACACATATGCCATTTATTTATTTTCTCAAAACCAAAAATCCTAAGAAATTAGAAAATCAAGAAGTGTCCAAAAGTATTATTTTTGAATCTTCCTACAGTCATATGAGAAATGATAGTTGTTTGTCCATTTGATTGATTTGCAGTGCAAATGAGATGTTGATTTGTTCAATATCAGATACAATAAAGAGATAACAAAGATGAATAACACAAGAACGACCATAGTGTCAATAAATATGAACAATAATGATCAATACAATCAACAATAACAAAGCACAAATGTATTTCAATGAATAACTAAAGGGTTTGTTAGAAGATAAAACCAAGTTTAACCTCTTAAACTTTCAGGAAAACGCAGCAGATATATATATTTTAAAACATGATTATAAAGCTGAAATTTCATGTTTTTATGGTGAAATATATATGAATGAAACAAAACCAAAACAATAGGATCATTATATGTGAATAAGCAAGCTATAAACATATGTAAATGTACATAAAATCACAGCTACAATGAGCTATGAAAAACTACCTTTCAGCAGCTCAAAATCGATCAAGAAGGGGATGTATGATGCTTAAAATTCGGCCAAGGCTCCAAAGAAAGGACCCCTCAAGCTTGTATACCCCAATAATATGCAAGCACCTCTTCTTGTTAGGTAGATGAACACCAAGTGACTCCAAATCCTCTCAAAAACTACTGGAAACGAGAACTTTTAGAGAGAGAAGTGAGCTGCTAATTTTGATTACATGTGTGTCTTGAGATGTTGAGTGTAAGACTAGTTATTGAGGTTCATATGTTTTCAAAAAAGCAAAACCTCCCATTGGAGAGGATGGGGCGGCCGAAAATTGATCTCTAGACCAAAGTTCCCCCAAAACATTATAAACAAATTTATAAATTAGTCCCTTGTAGTTTATACAATTAACTTTTATTGTATAACTTATACACTCTTTTATTACTAATGTTATCTAACTAACTTAAATAACACTAAGTAATGTTCTTGAACAAAAGTATCCTAATAAGTTGTTCCATCTCACATGCAACTTATTAGAAAACCCATTTTCTAAATTTGGTGTTATTATTTAATTGCATGATCATATCATCAATTGAATAACTATCGGTGATTGCAAAGCTTGTTATTAGGTATAACCCGACTTAGATCATGACATACTAACCGCATCAATATTCTATGTGTCTTGGGCATATAGAATCCAACAATCTCCCACTTGCACAAGATTCATAGAAAATTGATGCAAGCAGTAAATACCGCCTAACAACGGTTTACTACCCTTAATACGCATGACTTATAGCCATTCATAACATCATCCCATTCAAGTATCCTACTTGAAATGATTTAGGTGAATTATCATCTATCCTTTTGTTATAGATGTCATGTTAGATCCAAGAACACAGAATGATCATTCCTTGTTGATTTAACTTATCCAGGCCTTAGACATCTAACTCTCAACGAATAAGAGGAACAAATCCCATCTTAACTACATACGTTTCTCACAATCACCTTGTGTCACATCTGAACATAGTCTCATGCCTGTCCATTATTTCAGAATAGCGGATAACCAGATCAAGGTATGACACTTGGTGAATATCAAAACCCAATATGTATCTCAGGTCTGAGGATACCAAATTATATTCGCATTTACTCAAATTACTTATGATCAATCAATAAGATTCCATGTAGTAAAGTTTGAGTTGCGGGTTAGTCCAATATTTGTATCCCACAATATCTATGAACCTTGGTAGCAACCCATTGCTCTATATTCATCCTTATGAATATCAACCAATCCAAGTTCATAATAATCTTACCCTCACACTTGTTCCCATAAGTCTGAACGACTACGGACATTTAGAGTAAGCAATTTACTCATGGATTAAACATGCTAAATTGGAATATTAATTGAAACATTATAACCAAATAATTTTATTCAAATAATAAAGAGTTCCACATATCCAAATACAAAATTTACAGATCAAATCCAATCACTAGAATATCAAAGTCCCATGGCACAAGTATGACCTTCATGCTTTGCCTTTTCAAGGAGCTTCGTGAGAGGATCCGCAATGTTCTGATCCGTGTGAACTTTACGAATACATATCTTTCCCTTTTCAACTTCATCTCGTATGTAGTTGAATCTCCGCTCAATGTGCCTAGTCTTTTGATGAGCACGAGGTTCCTTGATTTGAGCAATCGCACCCTCGTTATCATAAAAGATCTCTAGGGGGTCCTGAATGGAAGGACACCCCTAGATCGGCAATGAATTTCTTCAACCATGCAGCTTCTTGAGCTGCCAATGAGGCGGCGACGTATTCTGATTCTATAGTTGATAGAGCCACCACATCCTATTGGAGCTCTTCCAAGAGACCGCTCCTCCATTCAGAATGAAAATATATCCCGACTGTGACCATGAATCATCACGATCTGTTTGGAAACTCGCATCCGTGTAACCTTTTACAACGAGTTCCTCATCACCAGATCCATAGATTAGGAACATATCTTTTGTCCTCCTTAGGTACTTAAGTATGTTCTTAACAGCCATCCAATGACTGTTTCCAGGATTTTGCTGGTATCGGCTTGTCATGCTTAAGGCGCATGACACGTCCGGTCTAGTGCATATCATTGCATACATGATGGATCCAATAGCATATGCATATGGGATTGCCTTCATTTTATCTTGCTCATCCTTAGAGCTAGGACATTGAGTCGTACTTAATATCATTCCTCTTTGAATAGGTACCGTACCTTCTTAGAGTTCTCCATCTTGAACCTTTTCAAGATTTTATCAATGTATGCGCTTTGATTTAAACCAATCAACCGCCTTGATCTATCCCTATAGATCTTTATTCCCAGAATATAGGCGGCCTCACCAAGATCCTTGATGGAAAAACAACTTCCAAGCCAGGTTTTTACACCTTCCTAGGTTGGAATGTCATTTCCAAATAGTAGTATGTCATCAACATACAATACTAGGAAAGTGATTATGCTCCCACTAGCTTTCTTATATACACAACCTTCGTTAGCGTTCTTGATGAATCCGAATTTAATTATTTCTTCATCAAAATGGTGATTCCAACTTCTCGATGCTTGTTTCTATCCATATATTGATTGCTTTAACTTGCATACTTTATCAGGATGTTTTGGATCGACAAAACCTTCAGGCTGAACCATATAGACATCTTCCTCAAGATATCCATTTAGGAAAGCGGTTTTGACATCCATTTGCCAAATCTCATAGTCATAATGAGCAGCTATGGCAAACAATATCCTTATAGACTTTAGCATCGCAACAGGTGAGAAAGTTTCATCATAATCAACCCCTTGAGTTTGAGTGAAACCCTTTGCTACAAGTCTAGCCTTATAAGTATCCAAGTTTCCATGCATATTGGTTTTCTTCTTGAAAACCCACTTGCTTCCAACTACTTTGGAGTTAAGAGGTGGTACAACCAAGTCCCATACTTGATTGTCATGCATGGATTGCATCTCAACGCTCATGGCCTCGAGCCATTTGTCACAATCCGAATTGGACACTGCATTATGGTATGTGGTTGGTTCATCTGAATCTACCACATAGCATCTATCCATGAAAAATCCGTATCTTTCAGGTGGATTACTAGTTCTACCACTTCTGCGAACGTTTTGTGTGTATTGATCAACCACTTGATCATCTTCAACATCCTCATGTTGAGTGCTAGTTTCAACCAAACGTGCATTGGGTTGTGGTTCTTGATCCTCCGCAAGATCCACTGTTCTACTGCTAGTTCCTTCCATAAGCAATTTTGCTTCTAAGAACTCACCCTTTCTGGCAACAAACACCTTTTGTTCCAGTGGATCATAGGAATAATATCCCATAGAATCTCTAGGATATCCAACAAAGATGCACTTGGTGGATCGGACTTCCAATTTGTTTGGGTGGGAGTCTTAACATAAGTCTCACAACCCCAGACCCTTAAATGTGATAGGGATGGAACTCTTCCATGCCATATTTCAAAGGGTGTCATTTCCACCTTTTTGGTCGGGGCCATATTTAGAATACGGGCGCGGAGAGCAAAGTGAAACCCCAAAATGATAGAGGTAATGTGCTTCTAGCCATCACAGATCGGACCATATCCAATAAGGTTTGATTCCTCCTCTGAGACACACCATTATGTTGTGGTGTTCTAGGTGGAGTGAGTTGTGAGACAATCCCACAACTCCTAAGATGATCTTGAAAAACATCACTTAGGTATTCACCTCCTCTATCGGTGCGGAGAACTTTAATTGACTTGTTAAGTTGATTTTGTACTTCATTTTGAAAGATCTTGAACATTTCAAAACCTTCATCTTTATGTCTTAACAAGTACACATATCCGTAGCGACTATAATCGTTGGTAAAGGTAATGAAGTATCTTTCACCATTCCTAGTCATTGGCTTAAAAGGACCACATACATCCGAATGTATGATTCCTAACAAATCTTTTGCCCTTTCGTTAGTCCCACTAAAGGGTGCCTTAGTCATTTTACCTTGTAAACAAGATTCACATACATCAAATGAATCACATTCATTTGTTTTTAAAAAACCATTCTTTTGTAGTGTTTGAATTCTTTTCTTGTTTATATGACCAAGACGACAATGCCAAAGATAGGTATCACTCAAATCCAACTTGAGTTTCTTGGTGCTAGTTTGGTACAATGAACTATTTAAAGTATTTTCATGAACCAATTCATAAATACCATTATTGGGAATAGCTTTAAAGTAGAACATATCGTTCAAATAAACATGAATATCTTTTTCAACAAATGATAATACATATCCAAATTGTTTTAATAGGGATACAGAAATAATATTCCTAGTCAAACTAGGAGCATACAAAACATTGTTCAAAATTACTTCCAAACCATTTGGAAGTTTCAAGATGTAGTCACCACGGGCTTCAACTTGAACTTTAGCCCCACTGTCCATGTAGAGGCTAACAACCCCTTTCTTAAAGTCACTACTTCTTTTGAACCCCTACAACAAATTAAAAATATGAGTTCCACATCTGGTATCTAATACCCATGTGTTAGAGGATATCATGTTTAAATCAATATGGATCATGTATATTGTACCTGAGGTTTGCCTAGCATCCCTCTTTGCTTTCAACTCTTGGAGATGGACGGGACAATTTCTTGCCCAATGTCCAATCTCCCCACACTTGAAGCATGGGTCATTAGTAGCAACCTTTTGCTTCTTCTCTTGTGGTTTGGGGGGCACCCTTACCACCCCTTTCCCTTTTCCCCATACGGGTCCCTTACCCTTGGCAACCTTTGCCTTGGGTGTGGGATGAGGCATTTTCTTGTTCCCACCTTCGTTGATGGTGAGAACGGGTAAAACCCTTTTACCTATGGCCACCTCGGCCTTTTTGAGCATTGAGTGAAGCTCACCAATGCTTTTGTCCCAAGCATTCATGTTGTAGTTCAACACGAATGTCTCGAACTTCTTGGTAAGGCCATTGAGGATCAAATCCGTGGCCAATTCCTTCGAGACAGGACAATTAAGCCTTTCGAGGCGGTCAATGTGGCTTTTCATCTTAAGTACATAAGATGAAACTGATTGGTTGTCGTCCATACGACATGCATGGAGTGCTCGAACCGTTTCGAAGCGCTCAACCCTCGCTTGCTGTTGGAACGTTTCCTTCAACTGGGTTATCATGTCATAAGCTCCATGATGCTCATACTCCTTTTGGAGATCCGGAGTCATGCTCGCCAGCATAAGACAAGACACTTGGACGGAGTCCTCAGTGTACTTAAGCCAATCGTTATAGGCCTCCTCATCATCCTCAGTAGGTTGATCGGGGATAGGGTCGTCTAAAATATATGATCGTCTCTCTTGCTTGAGAACGATTCTCAAGTTTTGATACCAATCAATGAAATATTATGATTTAGACGTTCCTTTTGGAGAATCGCTCGCAATGACTGAGCGGACGCGGATGAATTATCATGATTATCATTATTGGTGGCCATCTACAAAATTTAACAAAGATCTATTTTAGTATTTTCGATATTGCTATTTTAAATAATTAATACCTTTTAAGGTCATTTTTATATTAAAATCTAGACCCCACATTATATTTAAATTATGGTTAGGTGACATTTATCCCACGATTTAAATTAATAAGGTGGTCAACGATTGACGGTTGCAACCATTTGCAAATTCTAGAGGTATGGGATCGACTTTAAACATCATATGTAAAGTCGGCATGTTAATCCCATAAACACCATTTGGAAACCATATTGTAGGTGATCCATTTAACATGGTTTGCAAATCAAGTTACCCTACTTGCACACACATGTGAGTTTACCATATAAGTGGTTAGGTGACCTTTATCCCACAAATGTGGTATCCCCACCTTAAGTCAGAAGTTCCTCTAAATGGTTAGGTGACCTTATCACATTAAGAGTTTCCAAATGACTCAAGTGTTGTGCAAAAGGACGTTGTTAAACTTGTTTGAAAATATTTAGAGATTTCATAATTCTAGTTTAGAAAACTCTATGTACTTGTACTTGCATGCTTTCAAATACAAGATACCCTATGGTCCTTTGATTAAAACCCATTTTAATCTTTAAATCATTAAATCATTTTAATAACCTTTTATTACCTTTAATGATTAAGAACCCTTTAATTAGATTGTTAAGTTCATAGAAAGGTTTGTTAAAGCAAATATCACATACATGCTATCAACCACAATATTAAACAAAACAACATAGCATGTGCATAACCATAGCATCTAAAGTGGTCCACACTTGTTTGCCATCACAAGTGTGGTCCATAGGCATTCCTAAGGGTCACAACAAACACATAGAGAGCTTCCAAAAGCCCCCCACTTGAAACCGCATCCAAAATGCTCCATGTTTCTCCTTTGTGCTTCCAATGCATACGTCTTCATATTACAAGATATAAAGTCCTAATAAAAGATATAGTAAAATGAAAATGCACCTAATCTATTTATTACAACCCAATAATAAATAAAATACATTTTAAACAAAGCACAAATAAATAAATATACAACCCCATTGAATAAATAAATACAACCATTGCAATCATCCAAAAAACACAAGGCCAAAAGCTAGGTTATGCACCAATATAACATTCATCATATCATCCAAAATATAACAATGAATCCCCTCAAAAACCACGAAATTTCAGCCAACATAAACTGAAATTTCGGGTTTTAAACATTGTCCAAACAACATACATATCAACATACATATCTTTCAAGGTTTAATCACAAGCATGTGTAATATAACCTTGAAAGTTTGGGATTCACATACAAGAATATAAGGGTTATAAAGTCCCATAAAAACAATTTTAAAGGACAAGAACAAGCAAGTTATCCACATAACCGGTCTTGATGCCATTGAAGGGTTTGTTAGAAGATAAAACCAAGTTTAACCTCTTAAACTTTCAGAAAAACGCAGCGGATATATATATTTTAAAACATGATTATAAAGCTGAAATTTCATGTTTTTATGGTGACATATATATGAATGAAACAACCCAAAACAAAAGGATCATTATATGTGAATAAGCAAGCTATGAACATATGTAAATGTACATAAAATCACAGCTACAATGAGCTATGAAAAACTACCTTTCAGCAGCTCAAAATCGATCAAGAAGGGGATGTATGATGCTTAAAATTCGGCCAAGGCTCCAAAGAAGGACCCCTCAAGCTTGTATACCCCAAGCTAATATGCAAGCACCTCTTATTGTTAGGTAGATGAACATCAAGTGACTCCAAATCCTCTCAAAAACTACTGGAAACCGAGAACTTTTAGAGAGAGAAGTGAGCTGCTAATTTTGATTGCATGTGTGTCTTGAGATGTTGAGTGTAAGACTAGTTATTGAGGTTCATATATTTTCAAGAAAGCAAAACCTGTCATTGGAGAGGATGGGGCTGCCGAAAATTGGTCTCTAGACCAAAGTTCCCCCCAAAACATTATAAACCAATTTATAAATTAGTCCCTTGTAAGTTTATACAATTAACTTTTATTGTATAACTTATACACTCTTTTATTACTTAATGTTATCTAACTAACTTAAATAACACTAAGTAATGTTCTTGAACAAAAATATCCTAATAAGTTGTTCCATCTCACATGCAACTTATCTAGAAAACCCATTTTCTAAATTTGGTGTTATTATTTAATTGCATGATCATATCATCAATTGAATAATTGTCGGTGATTGCAAAGCTTGTTATTGGGTATAACCCGACTTGGATCATGACATACTAACTGCATCAATGTTCTATGTCTCTTGGGCATATAGAATCCAACATAAACTACTTACAAAGCCCTCTTGCAACAATAATAATCGATTAGGGTTTTTTTGCAAGATACCTAACAATGAACAAGATCAAATATATATATATATATATATATATATATATATAATATATATATATATATATATATATATATATATGTATGTATGTATATAGTAGTCCTAGTTCGTAGACAATTTCGCTTTCAACGAAACTATGCTGCCGAACTATAGTTTCACCCATAGAAACAACATTTTCGCCGGGTGAGCTAAACAACTGACTATGAGCAAAACTACAGTCTCACTCATAGTTTCGTTGGACTACAAAACAAAACAAAATGAACAACATTAAACCAACATTAAACCTATTACAAAGTAATATAAACATAATCTAATCTAAGGTGAGTCCAACCTATACTTGATCTTCAATATAGACTTCCTTCTTGAATCATGTCATGTCGATGGTGTGACGAGAAAAACCATTGCTTAAGAGATATTATGTTATAGTCCACCAGATCCGAGGTGCCTAATGAAGACCATAAAGGGACTTATCAAGCTTGTAAACTTTGTCAGGAAAGTCGGGATCCTCAAAACCTGGTGGTTGACACACATATATCTCCTCATCAGTGTCTCCATAAAAGAATATACATTTGACATCCATCTGATAGACTTTGAACTGCTTATGGGCGGCATGAGCCAAAAAGATTCTGATGGCTTCAAAACGGGCGACAGGAGCAAAGACTTCGGTGTAGTCAATCCCTTCTTCTTGAGCAAAGCCCTGGACCACCAATCTGGACTTGTTTCTTACCACAATGCCACGGTCATCAGTTTGTTCTTGAACACCCATTTCATGCCAATTGGGCATTTGTTTGTGGAAGATCAACCAGTGTCCACACTTTGAGTTTCCCAAACTATTGCAGCTCTAATTGCATCGATTCAACCCAGCAAGGTTCTTGAAGAGCTACATGAACATTTTTAGGGACGATTTGAGATATAAAACAAGAGAATAGACAAACGTTAATCAAACCAGATTGACTCCATGTTCGAACTCCATTGGTGATAGATCCAATGATGTTATCGTGTGGATGATCTTTCAAGGTTTTTAAATCAATGGGCATAGGTAGGGTATTTGAAGACGGTTAGCTAATGGGTTGTAGATGGGTAGATGAAGGTGAGGTTGCTGGTAAGGTAGAGTCAATTGGAAAGATGGGTGATATATGTAATCATGAGGGCTTAAATGACGTCAGTACCCGACAGCCATGCACCAGCAACAGAAAATTTATCAGACTTAGAAGAATATGTGTAATCATGAGGGGTTAAATGTAATTTTTGTTCATTTATGTAAAGAGTATAAAGTGACTATGTGTAGTCATTTTATACTCCAACCTCTGAATCAATCATAAACAATCATAGAGGCTAGAGAGAGAAACTATTAGGTTGAGTTTGTGTGAGAGAGAATTTTCTTACAAACTCCCTTTGTAATCTCTAGCATCCATCATCCATATAAATGAAATATTTATGAGTATGTATTATTGAATTGTTAATCATTCATTCATCATCATACACTAAAAACTTGTGTAAGGTTCTGTATAAGTCTGATACATCCAAATCATCTAATAACATCCAAAAGTCTATCCTACATGCATGCACTAAGTGCTGAGTAGAATGCGTCAGAAGTTTTACACCATCACTAGAAAATAGTTTAAGTGTAAAATCTTCTGAAGCCAAGACCAACATCTTTCGAAGCTTAAAGTGCAGTCTTCCGAAGATTCAAGGACAACGTCTTCTGAAGCCAAGAAGTGAAGACAGATTATCTTCCGAACACTTTTGAAGACATGCTTTTATCTGATGTACTTTACCATAAAGCTGGACCACCTTTCCGTTGCAACTCTGTTGACTCACAAATTATCATAAGTTAGTGAAAAGGTCCATGCTTTTGGTAACTGTACATTGAGGTCTTGAGTCCTTTACTCTGATGTACTAGGCAATCTGCCTTTTGACTAGATATTGATTTTTTTATTGTCTAGATCATGTATCTAGCTGACCTTCAAAGTATGGCCCGCTGTAGGATGTATTATAAGTATTTCAGGTCTTTGTAGCTTATCTCTATGCTTGTACACTTGAAAAAGAACTTGAGAGAAATATACAACATACTTGAAAACCAAAACACTTGTGTTGTTTCTGTTCTTGTTCTATCTCATATTTGTTAGTGTTATAAGTGTCAATCTTGTGTTACCAGATCCTTATCTAATCTGTTAACTGTTCTAAACTGTCTCTCCTTATTGTGTGTTGTGTTGTAAGTGACCAGAACTCCCTTAAACGGTCTTTCAATTGGTATTAGAGCATTCTAGGCTCTTGATTGTAAGATCTCACTATCTTAAGATCCCTCACACATACAAAATACTTAACATCTCAAATGGCAACTATCAGTAAAGCTGATATGGAAACTGCAACCATGACAAAATCCCCACTGATCACTCCTAAAGACTTTGACACTTGGTGCCAAAGAATGGAAGGTTTCATCAAGCCACAAGACTCCAGGATGTGGGAATCTGTTGTCTCAAGACCTTACATACCAAACACCTCTTCAGCTGCTATTGGAGGTGTATGATTCTAAAGGTTGGCTGATTATTTTGATGAAGATAGAAAGAAAGTAGAGATTGATCAAAAGGCCATGATAGACCTTCAAACTGCTCTTCCAAACTCCATATGCAAAGGTTTCAAGAAGTGCAAAACAACTAAGCAGCTATGGGATGCATTAAAGCTGATGTATGAGGAGTCAACCGAAGCCAAGGAGAATAAGAAGGATCTCTTAAAGCAACAATTTGAGAACTTCACCTTTAAAATAGGTGAAACCATGACTCAACGATATTTCAGGTATGTTGAGATTATGGATACTCTAGTGGATGTTGGAGTAACTCTTGAGAACAAGGACATTGTAAGGAAGTTTATGTCCTCTCTTCCTAGGAAATAAACACATTACTATATGGTTATCAAGAGGACTGAGAACCTTAAGACTCTCACTATGACAAAGTTGTATGGTATTCTTAGTTGATACCAGATGGAGATGAACATGCAAGGCTCATCTGGTAACTCCAGCAATCAAATGAGTTCAGCCCTGCATATGGTTGAAAGGGATAGCATAGAACCTCAACATCATCTTATATGCTACCCTGACAACTCACAAAAGGGTCCTTTCATCACCTCCCTGGAGACACCAAGAGAAAGCTACACTCAAGGAAGCTCATTCCAAGAGACAAGCTCTTCAAATGCCTTTTTGTCATTTGATGAAAGCGCAGGAAACTTTCTATTCACCCTTGAAGATCTGGACTGTATCCATCCATATGATCTGGAGTACATGGAAATAGTCCAGCAAATGGCTCTTCTCACTTATAGATACAAGAAGTTATACCAGAGGAAAGGAAGGAAGTTTCCAAGCAATGCAGCCAGTGGAAAATTTGGATTGGATAAAAGCAAAGTGAAGTGTTATAATTGTAACCAAATCGGACACTTTGCAAGAGAGTGCAAGGCACCAAGGTCAAATGGTGGCCAAGCACAAACCAGACCAACTACACTAAGAAAGCCACCTAGAATGAGAAGCCAAAGCATCAAGCTGCAGTTGTTGTTGAAGAAGGAGGCTTTGACTAGAGCCTTCAGGTAGAAGATGCATCTCCAAACCAAGCACTGATGGACCATGATGAAGCAAAGGTATTGAAAAATCTCTATACACCTCAATGTATTGCTAAAGTTAATAGATAAAGGTCCTACAACTTAGAGATGAGGTCTGATCTTGAGTCCTTAAATATATTGAAATCTGATTTTAAAAAAGCTGAAAATTACTATTAGTTAAAGATAAAGGACTTAGAGAAAACCAGTTCAACTCTTAGACATGAACACACAAGTTATAGGACTTAAATCAAAGATCTCATAACTAAGTTGGCTATGTGCCAGGCTGAGCTTGTGATCAGCAAAGCCAGGGCAGAAAAATGTGTTCTTGAAGAAGAGACCTTCGAGAACATTATATCCTCATCCTTGCATGCATAAGTTTGTTATCAGAATAAGCAGGGACTGGGATCTAGTGAGATAGCTCCTCCACACACCATCTTGTCTGTAAGATTTCCCATGTGTGAAACTTGTGAAGATGAGCTTCCTCCCATAGACCACTTGATTGAAGAAGATGAAGAAGTGATAGTGGAGAATGCTTTGAGAAGAATGAAAAAAGGATTCTAGGAAGGGTCACTATCCTTCCGAGGAGAGTAAGAATACTAGGATGACCAAATCTATGAGAAATAACTTGATCAGGAAGAGCAAGAGAAAAGCAAAGAAAGCTCAGGAGATCAAGGCCACCTTCAACTCTAAACAGAAACCAGTTTTCATCTCTGCAGGATTTGAGTGGTAAAGACTGAACATACTAACTTAAACTCTAGTACCAGGAGTTCTAGTTTAGTCTCAACTCATCCCAGCAGCAAGAAGAAGGCTGATCAGTTAAGTACCACTGTTGCACAACCTGAACCATCCAACTCCAAAGGAAGTTCTCACCCTAAAAGAACTTCCACTGCATCTGCAAAGAAAAAAGTGGAGAAAGAAAGTGATCAAGTTCAGCCTTGTTCATAGAAGAAGGCTCTTAGGAAGAAGAAGATGGAATGGTCATGTGTGAGAGTACCTCTCATATTGCTAAGGATTGTCCTTACAATCCAAAAGGCACTTTTCACATGACCAAGAAAGAGACTTCTAAGAGTTTCAAGAAGAAGCAAGCTTCAGAAGGAAAATCTCTTTCCTTCGAAAGCTCCAAAATAAAGATAAGGCAAGTGAAAAATTGCCTTCGAAAGAAAATTTGGTCTCGAGAGAAGGGAATACTTTCGAAGCACTAAAGTCTGCTACAGAGCTAGCAAGATTTTCTGAAGGTTCAGTCATCAAACTTCCAAAGTATTGAAAGTCAAGTCTAAGCGTCCAAAGGTGGTGTGGAAGACAAAGAAAGACAAGTACTGAAAGTTCTCCATCAACATCAACAAAAGATCCTCAAAACATGACTATAGCATCTATTACTATTGCATTACCTTCAACTTCTTTTGATGAGCCCAACACCAACAAGGCTTGGGTTTCCAAATATAACTAACCATCGCTTTTGTGCAGGAAAAACTAAAGACAACAGAAATGTATGGATCATTGATGTGGTTGTTCCAGGCACATGATAGGCAATAGGTCACTACTCCAAGAATTTGAAAAGATTGATGAAGGACCATTTGCTTTTGGAGGAGATGTTGGTGGTTACATTACTGGAAAGGACAAGGCCACAAATGGTAAGCTCAACATTAAGAAGGTAAACTTTGTCAAGGAGCTTGGATACAATCTTCTAAGTGTATCTCAATTTTGTGATTAGAGTTATAACATGCTTTTTACTGAGCATGAGTGCATTGTTATCAAGCCCGGGCTGGTAATTCCTCATGAGCATATCCTACTCAGAGCCCCCAGGAAAGGGAACATGTACAAGATGTACTTGCAAAAAACATCTCCCTTAGGAGAAGTTCATGCTTTCTGTCTAAAGCAAATAATGATGAGTCTTTCCTCTGGCATAAAAGAATGTGCCATGTAAGCTTTCAGAACATGAATAAACTGATTAAGAATGATCTTGTAACTGGAATACTAAATAAAGAGTTTACAAGTGATGACCATTGTGTTGCATGCCTGAAAGGGAAGCAACATAAGGTATCTCACAAGCCAAAGGAAAGAAACTCCATCAATACTCCCCTACACTTATTACATATGGATCTCTTTGGCCCTACTAGTGTAATGAGTCTAGGAAGGACCTCTTATTGTTTGGTGATCACAGATGACTTTACAAAATTCACTTAGGTCTTCTTTCTTAGAATAAGGATAAGACCCTGAGATTCAAGAATTTCATCTTGAAGATTGAGAATCAATTTGATCACAAGGTCAAAACCATAAGATGTGATCACGGAACTGAATTCAAGAACCAAATCCATGATACATTTTATGATGAAAAGGGTATTACAAGACAATATAGTGCTCCTAAGACTCCTCAGTAAAATGGTGTTACTGAGAGGAGAAACAGGATACTGATTGAAGTTGCAAGAACTATGTTGTCTCACTCTAAGTTGCCCTCACCTTCTGGGCAGAGGCAGTCAACACTATGTACTATGTGTAGAATAGAGTTTTAGTGGTTAAGACACATGGTAAGACTCCTTATGAACTTTGGCACAAAAGAAAACCTTTCATTGGTTTTCTTTTGTCATTTGGATGTCCTTGCACCATCTTGAATACCAAAGATCAAATTGCCAAGTTTGTTGAGAAATCAGATGATGGACACTATATTGGGTACTCTTCTCAAGCCAAGGCTAGAACCAAAGTAGTTGAGAAGTCAGCCAATGTGACCTTCAATGAACACACACCAGTGTAAATGGTTTTGGTCCTGATTGGCTATTTGATATTGATTTAGTTACCAACTGTTTTAACAAATCTTGTGAGAATGTTTCAGGATCCATAGATATTTTACCAACAGGTGATCCTGATTCAAGATTTGAGCTGAGAAGACCTTCAAGCAATACTACTAGCTCCAGTTGTAACTAACCCTGCAAATGGAGTATCAATCAGCACAACAATGACAAATTTAGCTGATACATCTGAAATGCCTTCAAATTCTAGCATAGAGGCACAAAATTCAGATGCAGGAGCTTCAAATGTAGGAGAGAATGGTGATGGTGACATGATCAAGAATTCCTAGATGCTGATAACCATCCCATTGAAGACAACATCAATGATGTTACACACTCATTGGATCAAGTTTCACTTGATAAGTGTGTTGATGTGGTAGGAGAAACCTCAATGCAAGATTTAAATTTCTCTAATTTGGATCTATCTTAACAACTTGTTGTGATCCCTCAGCTAACGATTCACAAGTCTCATCCTACCTCAAACATCATTAGAGATGTTGATATAGGGGTAAAACCAAGAGGACAAACCAATGATGCAAATGTTTTTTTCACTCTTGTATCTTATCTTAGATAGAGCCTAAGAATATTTTGAGGCTCTAAAGGATGGAAGTTGGGTTGAAGCTCATGAGGAGTTGCTTCAATTCAAAAGGCAAAATGTTTGGAACCTATGTGCTCATAGGAAGACTACTATAGGAACCAAATGGGTTTTTAGGAATAAAAAGTATGATAAGGACTTGTCATCAAAAACAAGGCAAGACTGGTAGTTCAAGGGTACACATAAGAAGAAGGAATTGACTACATGGATGTCTTTGCTCCTATTGCAAGACTGGAAGCTGTTAGGATATTCTTAGCTATTGTTGCATCCAATAATTTCAAGGTCTACCACTTGATGTCAAGTGTGCTTTTCTTTATGGAGTGATTGATGAAGAGGTATATGTCAAATAACCATCTGGGTTTGTAGATCCTGATCATCCTATTATATCAGCAGGCTTGATAAAGCTCTATATGGGTTGCATCAAGCACCAAAAAGTGGTACGGGACCTCTATCTCAGTAACTTTGTTAGCATGGATACAGAAAAGGTACTAGATGGAACTCTCTTCATCAAGGAATAGGAATGACTTATGCTAGTTCAAGTATATATAGTGATGACATCATCTCTTTGGTTCAACTAATACAAGCTCTATAAAGACTTTGAGAATCTGATGAAAGTTAGATTTGAAATGATGGCCATGGGGGAACTCAATTTCTTTCTAGGAATTCAAGTGAAGCAAGTTGAGATTGCATCTTCAAATTCAAGCAAGTATGTTTAAGACATAATCAAAAGATTCAATATGATTGATTGTAGATTGCTAAGACCCCTAGCAAGAAACCACTCTCTTGAGCCTGACCTAAGGGGGAGTGTGTGGATGAACATCATTATAGGGCTATGATTGGGTCTCTTATGTACCTCATAACTAGCAAGCCTGATATCATGTTTGCACATGTATTTGTGCAAGATATCAAGCCAACCCCAAGATGTCACACTTATCACTGTCAAGAGAATTCTAAGTATCTCAATCAAAGGTGCACCAACATTTGGCCTTTGGTATCCAAAGAATTCTAACTTTAATTTGTATGCATATACAATAGTGACTATGGTGATGCAATATGACTGCAAATCTTACATCAGGGGGATGTCAGTTCCTTGGAGGAAGGGTTGTCTCATGGCAATGCAAGAAGCAATCCAGTGTATTTACATCAACTGCTGAAGCTGAATACATTGTTGCTATTGTGCTCAAGTGCTTTGGATTTAGAATCAAATGCTAGATTATGGATCAACTTCAAAGAAACTCCCATTCACATAGACAACAATAGTACCATCTCTATCACAGAGAATCCTATGCAATACTCAATGACAAAACACATCAATATCAGGTATCATTTGATTAGAGAAATTTTAAGAAGGAACTAATCAAACAAGTCAAAGTTAACACAAATGAACAATATGCTTATCTGGTCATAAAGGCTTTTAATAAATAGATTTAAGTATCTAGTTTCAGCTATTGGGATGATTAACTTTGAGTTGCTTTTCTTAAAACTTAATCACATTATTTCTAAAACATGTGTGTCCTAACTTGTCTATTCTATCACTTACATAAACTTTGTTTACTTTGGAAGAACAAAAGTATTTTTGAGACATTCCTTAGATTTTCGAAAACTTTTTATCCTTCAGAAGATATCTCTTATCTTCGGAAGAATTTAAGTCTTCAAACAAACAACTACTTAAGAGAATTCACCTTGGAAGAAATTTTTACAATATCTTCTGAGCTTAACTTCCGCTTAACATACTTATATGTTTTAAGGAACATTTTCTTTCGAAAGCAATTAACTTTCGGAAGTTTTTATTAGAAACTTTCAAGTGTTGATCTCTTCCGAAGCAAAATTTTCAAAGCTCTTTGGAATATCGTCCAAAACCAATTTGGCTTCGAAAGCTTTTCATCAAAACTTCCGAAGAGAATTACCTTCGAAGATTTTCGACTTCCAAGAAACTAACTTTTGGGTAAAAGAAAACACTTTTTAGAGGTGGCACCGACGTTCAGATTTCAAAGTTTTATCCTTTTCATTGCCTTTGTCTAAGATCCATTTCATATATATACCCAACGGTTCCCTCTCTTTTCACTCTTTTCTTCTTCTGAACTTTTCCTAAACCTAAATTTACCCTAAAACCGCCCTTGTTCTTCACTTCCTTCACCTCTCAGCTTTCTAAATGGCTAACCTCAACCGCATAAATGACCTAATTTCTTCATGCAACTTCACAAGCACACAATCAGGTTGCTCTGTTGCACTTTGAGAAAGATCCTAGTTTCTCAGAGGTTTGTGTAGTTTTAGCTCTGTCCATCTATTACACCTCCCTTATCATTGATCATGTTCTTTAAGGATCATTTGCTTTATTTTGAAAGACCTGCCAAGAGGTAATCATGGATAGGGAGAAGGCATTGTCTGCTACAGTGCAGGGGAGGATAATCTTCATCACTCCAACCATCATCAACAACCACCTTGGGCTGATGAGGAGGAAGGTGAATTATCATTTTCCAAGAAGTTGTTTAACCACTCCTTTGAGCATATGGGTATGAAAGATATTTGTCTGTCTAAGGTCTCCTCCCAGTGGAAGTACTTACTTCATGTGGTCATCCACAACTTGTCTACCAAGCATGGGGCGGGACCAGATTCCTGAAGATCTTTCCTGCATAGTGCATGGATGGTTCAATGGGTCAACTTTAGTACTCTCAGTTCCTGCATAGTGCATGGGATGGTTCAATGGGTCAACTTTAGGTACTCTCAGTTTGTTTATACAAATTTTCTTGCTAACTTGGACTCCTTACAATATTATATTTTTCCTAGATATGTTCAACATATTCTCAACTGTGAACTGGGCTCACAGTTGAGGGAAACAAGTAATATTCTTAAATTTGGACAGATGAAGCTCGACATCTTTAAATTTGAAAAGCAAACTGTTGGCTTCTCCGGGGTAGAAACAGACCTTGTCCCCAAAATGTTAGAGCCACGCTCAAGGTGACAAACTAGCAACACAAACTAGTGTTGAAACCACACATTCTACCTCTCAACCACCAAAACAACCGCAAATTACCCTCACCTACCAAACAAGATCCAAATGAATACCTGTAACAACGTGTTCAGTTTGTTCAGGCCCCCATATTACTACCCACACATGAGAAAATAAACACTAGAGCTCCCACTTCCCCTGAGGAGCAAACCACTCCCATCTTTTCAAGAATCAGTGCTGAGGTTCCTCATGCTCAGCCTGATGAGCTCATTAGCCCAACAACCTTAAGCCTTAACTTTGAGAAAGCTACCATCCCCAGCCTTTATATTTAAACACCCAATTCCCAACCTTGACTTTTATGATGATGAAGACTTGGGATTTAGTGAGTACCATGAATCTCTCTTCTCTTCCCCTACTCAAAGAGAGATGAGTGCTCCTACATCTCCCCTGGCTAGCCCATATCATCCACCTACTACTGAGGTGGATCTTCCTAAACATGTTCAGGAAGTCTATATGGAAGAGCCTCTCACTTCTGCAAGTGATTACATTACTGAGACCTAAACCATGGCAACTCAACCCATTGACACTTCTGTTGAAGCTGTTAGTGAGCAAGGAACCAGCAGCCAAAAACCTGATGCCGATAGTGAGACAGAGGACTTTGGTCCAATAATCTCATCCCCTAATGACTCTTCTGATGAGAGGAAGGGAATCTAAGACTAAAGGTAAAAAACCATAAAAAAACATGCACCTATTTGGTTTCTAAGGTTAGTCACTTAGAATCTCAAGTGACTACCTTACAAAATAGGTCAATGATTAGCACTTGAGATATCCTATCTCAAGGAGAACTAGTTGGGAGACCTTTAAGAAGAGCTCAACCAGGAACACAAGAACTTGTGGATGTGGTTGAGCTAACTCCTAGCTCACTTATGCAAGTGGGTGATGCTACCAAAAAGAGGGGGAAAGTCATTACAATCACAGAACCTAGGAGTTCTTCACAAAGTTTGACACTAAGGACTCACCATCCTCACTTGCATACTCAACAACTTCCTTAAGTTCACATTGATGTGAACTCTATAGACTCTTTCATTCAGAGACACTTGAGGAAGGTATACCAAGGGTTGTGTCTCTCCACCTCAAGGAACTTCCAACTACATCATAGGGTGGAGTTATGATGCTGATAGAAGAGTCCTTATTCTTCAAAGAGTTTAAGGGCAGCAAGAGTCTTCAACTTTCAAACCTTGAACTACTATGAAGATCTTGACCTTATCACATGCCACTTGTCAACCCAAGCAATCTAGACAAGCTAGCAATTGGCTCAAAGGATTCAAGACAAGATTACTAAAGAGTTCAGCCTTAGAATAAGACAAAGGCAATCAGTTAATGTTATTGGTCAACTAGATGTTGAGACAGACCTTTAGATTAGCTTCAAAGGGAAAACCTTGACTGAAGGCCCAGTGATAGAGCCTAAGAGCCCTGTCTCACCAACAACTGCTTCAAAATCCATTCCCTTGATAAGACACCTGCTAGTGAAGGTGTATCTCAACCTCTCTCAGGCCAAAGCATGGATGGTACACCAAGCAATGAAGGCCAAAGTTCTCTCCACCCTAAGTCACAAAGGTCTGTTGGTGACAAAGGGAAAAGGATTCTAACTCCTGAGGAGATTGAGGAGAGAGAGAGAGAGAGAGGAAAAGAAAGCTAAGGAAAGAAATTTTGTCTGCCGGTTCTGCTGGCTTCATGGAAGCTGCAATCAAGGTTGCCCACAAACCAAACACTCAAGATGATGAGTTAAGGGCAGTCAGGATTGCATACTTACTGAACAGGAACTATGATATTGATAACATCATCTCCCTCCCCTTAGAAGAATTGAATGAACTGGTTGACATAGAAATATTAAGGGAGAAGAAGGAAGCAGAGGATGCAAGATTGCTTCTTCAAATCAAGGAGAAAAAACGACTAAAAAGGCTCTACAAACATGTTCCTACTCTCTCACTATTTCAAGAAAGCACTGTGCAAGAGACTATGGCACCACAAAAACCTCAGATAGATAAAGAAAGTGATAGGATCAAAATGATCAACTACCTGAGTGCCACTGGATGTTACCAGGCAGATGCACTTCTTCTCTTAGGATTTGAGTACATTGAGTTTGACTATCTCAAACAACTTGAGCTTTAAGTACTCAAAGAACGACCGGCAACAAAGAAGAAAATGAGGGAAGAAGCTGCCAAATCAAGAGCCATCATCCAGAAAAGCCAAAAGAAGTCTGCTGAAAGACAGAGGATGATAAGCTTCTTGAAGCTTTATGGATTCTCCGAAAGGAGACTTGGCCCTATGTCTTTATCCATTATGGATGAACACATTAGGTGATCAAGAAGAAGACAAAAAAGGAGAACTTGCTGACTTACACTCCCCACCAAGTCAGGTCCCTCAAGAAGTGGAGGTTAATGTTGAACCTTTTGAGACAACACAACCTGGACCTCCTACTGAGTCTAAGCAGCTTCATCTTCTAATCTACAGCAGGGTCCCCCCCTCTCATCTGAACCTGTGATAGAGGAAGACCCAACTAAGAAAGACAAAAATGATCAACAAGGTGTTGTAGGCCAGTCTTCTCAGTTAAAGGTTAAAGAGGAGGAAAGGATGGCTTCTAAACCAAGCTAAGAAGAAGAACAAGATAGAGTCATCACCTCCAACCTCAGGATGAGTTAGAACAGCTTGAGGAAGTGCAATAAGAGAAGCTCCAACAACTCCTATTCATAGCTCCTCTGGCATAGGAAGACCCATCTTATCCTTGACTTACACTACCAATCTAGAAGATGGCATGTTATCAGAGATAAGGTGTTGAAGATGTCTATACATGGCAAGACGTGTTCAATCTACCTCTGCATGATCTATTGAGTTGAGAAGACACTATGAGAGTCTAAGTGATCCTGACCATCTAATGAAGAAAGGCTTCGTCATCATCATGATGACCGTTGATATCTGAACTCTTCAATGTTTTTGCTAGCATTAGCCTAGGGGGAGTTTGTAAGGTTCTGCATAAGGCTGATGCATGCAAAACATCCAATAACATCAAAAAGTCTATCATGCATGCATGCACTAAGTGCTGAATAAAATGTTTCAGAAGTTTTACACCATGCACTAGAAAATATTCTAAGTGTAAATTCTTCCAAAGCCAAGACAAACATCTTTCGAAGCTTAAAGTGAAGTCTTCTAAAGCTTCAAGGAAAAAGTCTTCCGAAGCCAAGAAGTGAAGATAGATTATCTTCGAACACTTTTGAAGACATGCTTTTATCTGATGTACTTTACCATAAAGCTAGACCACCTTTCCATTGCAACTCCGTTGACTCATTAACTATCATAAGTTAGTGAAAAGGTCTCTACTTTTGGTAACTGTACATTGAGGTCTTGAGTCCTTTAATTTCTACTTTATGTACTTTTATCCTTTTTGTAATATATTAAGATGTGTGCTATGGCATGTCATAGTCACTAGTCAAAAGGCAATATGCCTTTTGACTAGATATTGATTTTGTTATGTCTAGATCATGTATCCAGCTGACCTTCAAAGTATGGACGGCTGTAGGATGTATTATAAGTATTTCAGGTCTTTGTAGCTTATCTCTATGCTTGTACACTTGAAAAAGAACTTGAGAGAAATATACAACATCCTTGAGAACCAAAACACTTGTGTTGTTTCTGTTCTTGTTTTGTCTCATATTTGTTAGTGTTCTAAGTGTCAATTTTGTGTTACCAGATCCCTATCTAATCTGTTAAGTGTTCTAAATTGTCTTTCCTCATTGTGTGTTGTGTTGTAAGTGACCAGAACTCCCTTAAACGGTCCAATATTTGATCCATCATAAGAATTGGATATCCACACCTTCAATGATTCCCCCACATTCTTATTCCTCTTCATCTACAAAAATTGAAAACCTATATTCAACCACAAATCGACTTTGTTCTTAACTTTCTTCACCATAAAGTTTTCCAAAATGGCCAACCCTGAACCTCGAAACCAATAAGATGTTTCCATGCATTTACATATACAACATAACCAAGTTGAACTGTTGTCATATGAGAAATATCTAGGTTTCTCAAATGTTTCCGCTTCTTATCTCACTTAAACGACCTCATTACACTATCAATCGACCCTCCACTATATGAAGAACAACTCCTAGAGTTCTAGAGGACCTTCCAAGAGGTCATCTTGGATAGTGAGAAGTCACTATCTAACATAGTGCAGGGGAGGACAATATACATTACTCCAGTCACAACCAACACTCATCTAAGGCTGGATGATGAAGAAGGCGAGTTAGCCTTCCTAACATCTACTGTAAATGACTTATTCCGGAAGATGGGCTATGAAAGGGACTATCCTGTCAAAACCTTTAAAAAGGGTAAAATCTCATCTTAGTGGAGGTACCTCCTCCATGTTGTAATATATTATTTATCTAACAAACATGGACGTTAGGACCAGATTCCTACGAACTAATCCTATATAATCCACGGGATGGTTTAAGGGGTCAAGTTCAAATATGCCTATTTTGTCTATACAAACTTGCTTGCTACCTTGGACTCCTTAGAGTACTATATGTTCGCTAGATATGTTCAACACATTCTTAACTGTGAATTGGGCTTATAGTTGACGGTGGTAGGTAATACTCTTAAGTTGAGACAAATGAAGCTCGACATCTTCAAAATAATAAGAAGACCACTGTTGGCTTCTCAGGGGTAGAAACAGTCTCAGTCCTAAAAATATAGCTCATTACTAAATGCATAACTTGGCGGCACAGCAATGTTGAACCCACACCTTCGACATCTGCACCACCCATATAGCCACAAATAACCATCACCTACACTAGAAAATCTGAACAAATCCATGCTCAATCTACTCAAGTTGAGCAGCCCCCATACACCCCCATGTAGGAGGAAGTGGAAACAGAGCTCCCACTTCCCATGAGGAGCAGACCACTCCTAATACTTCTTTGATTAGTGCTGAGGTTTCTCATATTCAGCTTGATAAGCTCATTGCCCAAGCCTTAAGCCATCACTCTGAGTCTCAAATCTCAAGTGATCGACCTTCAAGGGAAAGCTACCATCCCTAACAGTTAGACTTAACCTAACCCATCCCTAACCTTTAATTCTATGATTATGAGTATAGAGGCTTTAGTGAGTACCATGAGTCTCTCTTCTCCATCCCAACTCAAGGAGAGATGGTGCTCCTGAATCACCCATATCTAGCCCATATAATCCACCCCCAACTGAGGTGGACCTCCCTGAACATGTTAAGGAAGTCCATATGGAACAGGTTCTCACTTTTGAAAGTGATTAAATCATTAAGACCTCAAACATGGAAATCTAGCCTATTGACACTTCTTTTGAAGTTGTCATGGTACAAGGGAATTCTAGCAGCCAAGAACCCTAAGCTGGTGGTAAGTAAGACGACTTTGGTCCTATTCTCTCATCCCCTATTATTCTTCGAATGAACATGAGTAGAGTATACAACTAAAGGTGCAAGTTGTCTAAAACCTACACCTATTTAGTTTCAAAGGTAAGTCACCTAGAATCTTAGGTGGCTACCTTATAAAGACAAATCATTTATCAGCAACTTCACATCACCGATATCAAGGGTAAGTTAGCTTGGAGACCTATCAGGCAAACTCAAGCAAGTCCACAAGTACCTATGAATGTGGTGGACCTAACCCTTAGCTCCCCTATGCAAGAGGGTGATGCTACCAAAAATAGGGAGAAAGTAATATCTACAATCATAAAACCTAGGAGTTCTACCTAGAGTATGGACATAGAGGATTCACCACCCTCACTTGTAGTTGTCCAAACTCAACAACCTCCATAGGCCCATATTAATATGGATGCCCTAATCCAAAGTCTATTTGAGGAGGTCTTACCAAGGGCTATGTCTATGCCATCCTACCTTGTTGAAAATCAAATAATGGGATGGGGGTATAATGCTAATAGAAAAGCCCTGGTACTCTCTAGATCTCAGGGGCAATAATAAGTCGTCAACTTTCAACACCTGAGATACTATAAGAGCACTTATTTGGTTGACCTACCACTTGCCAACCCAAGTCAAAACATGAAAGGTACAAGGTTAACTGAAAGGATTCAAGATAGGGTGCTTGAATTGTTCTAAAGGAGAACCAAGTTATATAGACAGAGGCTAGCAGGCAAGACTGTTAGTCAACTAGATGTTGAGGTGGACCCTAAGATTAGCTTTGAAGGGGAAACCTTGGTTGAAGACCCAGTAATTGCACCTATGAACCTTGAAACAATAACTGATTGAACACCTAGTACCTTTAGTAAGGCATCAGCTGGTGAAGGTGTCTCACAGCCTCTCTGTTGCAAGAGCTCAAGTGCTACACCAAGAAATGAAAATCAAAACTCTCTCCACCCTGAGTCACAAACGCCAGTGACTGGCTAAAGGAAGAAAAAGATTACCTTTGAGAAGATCGAGGAGCAGAAGAGAGAGAGGAAGAGAAAGGCAAAGGGGGAGAGTTCAAGTGAGACCCTTGGCTTTATAAAAACTAGAATCAGGGTTGCCCCTAGGCCAAACACTCAAGAAGATGAGTTAAAGGTGGCCAGACTGAACTATCTAGGGTCTAGGAACTACAACATGGATGAAATCATCTATCTTCCCTTGAAGAATTTATTGAATTAGCTGACATTGAAGTGTCAAATTAGAGAAGGAAGCTGAGTCTGCAGAACTGCTACTCAAAAAGAAAGAAGAAAGAAGAAGAAAAGATTATACAAAGCTCCTACCTTCTCCCTAATTCAAGAAAGCCCTAAGCCAGAGGTTGTGGCCACTGAACAAGAAATTTGGGTAGGTAGGGAACAAGATAGGCAAAACATGATAACCTACATGAATGAAAGCCTCGATCAGGCAGCAAACCTGCTTCTCCTATCCTATAAGTATATAGAATTTGGATACCTCAAGCAGCTTGAGCAAGAAGTGATAAAAGAGCAAAAAGCTACTAAGAGAAAGATGATGGAAAAGGCTGCAAAGTCAAGACCCACCATCAGGGCTAATTAGAAGAAGTCTTTTGATAGAAAGAAGATGGTGAGCTTCTTAAAGTTGTATGGGTTCTTTGGAAGAAGACTTGGTCCAATGTCTCTAGGACTATGGATAAGCATATTAGAGTGATCATGCAGAAGATTAAGAAGTGTGAGATGATTGACTTGCATTTTCCATAAAGTCAGGTTGCAACTAAAGCTGAGGTCAAGGTTGAAACATAAGAGACAACTCAACCATGACCTAGTGTTGTATCTTAGCAAGCTTCATCTTCTAACCCAAAACAAGGTCCTAATCCCTATCCTTTTGAACCTATGAAAGAAAAGGACCCAACTGAGAAGGACAAACAAGAACCGTCTAGTACCCAAGGCCAATCTTCTTAGTTAAAGTATAGAAACAGGAAGTGGATAGAAATCAAAAGGGACAAGAAGAAGAAAAAGAAGTTCAAGGCATCCACCTCTACACCTCAGGATGGGTCAAAACATCATGTGGGTGAAGATGCTACTCAAAAAAGTCCACCCATTGTAGAGCCTTTTGTTGTTAAGAGACCTATCATGTCTTAGGCTTTGGCTAGTAACCCAGACAAATGGTATGTCACTAGAGATCAAGGGAGTCAAGATGTGTACTTTTGTCAAAACATATTTGACCTTCCTTTACATGATCTCTATAACATGAGAAGGTACTTCAAAAGTGTAGATACATGTGTACCTAGTTTATGACCTTAAATGTAAAAGTCTTTCATTTCTTACATATGTGTAATTTGATGATGTAATGAATTATGATATATGCTTTGATGTTTATTTATCTTTAAATCATATGTATGACTTCTTATATAGGTTTGACGTTTTTGTGCATAGTTCTTAGTTAATAATGATTGAGTATTATGTTTAACATAGTCGGATGAGTATTCATGCTAATGGCCTATACTTATGGACCATACGCATGAATACAACATGCTTATGGACCAGTCGCACGACTAAACCAGGAGACTGGATCAGTCGTATGATTGAGACATAAGATTGACTCAGTCGCACGACTGAACCTTCAGTCGTGTGTTTGACTCAATCGCATGATTCAGTCGCATGACTGAACCATGCTAATGGTTCAGTTGTACGAATTGAAACCCCTAACCTATAAATACCACCTAATTCATGAAAAACAAAATACTTTCAGAGATATTACGCATACACATAAACCCTAGCCATCCAGAACGTCCCAAACAGCCTGTCCAAGTTCATAGATCGTTTCTGATCGATTCCTATTCGTTCTTAACATTTAGTTCAATCTTATATTGATCGGGTAATCATTCTCACTTATTGGATCACCAATCAAATAGGATTCCGCACTATTGATCCGGTATAAACACAAAATCAGTAAGTACTCCGTACGTACACGGTCCTCGACTAACAAGTGGTATAAAAGCTTTGGCTCTTGATTTTGCATTTGATTCAACTAGGTTTGGTGGCCAAACCTACGTTTTAATCAAAAGAGTCACCACGTTTGCTTCAACAGGTGTTTTTGACGTTTTCAGGCGTTAAAGTTTCGATTTTTCGCTATACGGCAGATTAGGGTTCTTAGAAAAAACGTATTTTGTGTCAAAGTGTCAAAATCTTCGATTTTGCAAAAGCAGCAGCCTTTAGTCGCATGACTAGCTCATTCGTATGACTGAACTCATTCGTTCACTCAATTCGCACGACTGAACTCAGTCGCATTGCTCATTCGCATGACTGAACAACTTCAGTCGTTTGACTCCATTCGGCTTGTTCATACGCATGACTGAATCCAATCGCACGATTTAATTCATTCGCACTCTTCGTTCGCACGAGCGATCCATACTCATTGCCTATTAGCACGATTGAAGTCGTCCTATTCTCCAAGTATCAAATTTATAGAAATGGAAGATCAGTTTGTCGTGTTTACTGCAGGAAAGGACTCATGCATCCAGAACCTACTGCTTCTGGAAAATGAGATTGGTAATCATAATAAACCGCCAAAGTTCTTAACGTTGGCTGAATATCCTTAATGGAAATAGCGGTTTGAGATTTACCTAAATGGAGTGGATCACAACCTTTGGACATTCATAAAGACCGGTTACACGGTACCAGTCAGTGCAAATGGAGTCAAGTTGACATTGGGTGGAATGAGCGAGGCTCAAAGATACTCTTCCATGCTGAGAAGAAAGTTTATGCCCTGTTGACTCAGTCAATGCCAAAAGACATCTTTCATCAATTTTCTGAGAACAAGCAGGCCAAAAAGCTATGGGAAGCCCTAGAGAAGAGGCATGATGGAAAACGCGACGTTAAAGGCACTGAAGGCTAAGGATCTCAAGGAGTTCGATAACTTCTCTTCGATAGGGAATGAGAGCTTAGATGATATTATTGACAAATTTTATCATCTGATGAGTGAGCTGCACACTCATGGCGTAACCACATCAATGGAAGACAAAGTTTCAAGCTTTGCTGATGGTTTGCCTGAGAAATGGGACTATTTGTGTCTAACCTGAGACAGAACAACATTCTTGCAACATTAGACATAAATGACTTCATCTTGAAGTTAAGAGAGGAAGAACTGAAGATTAAGTACAAGTCAAAGAAAGGATCCTACGTTCAGAATGCTTCGTTTTATAACTCGGTTCCCACTCCAACTGGTTCAGGAGCACCATTACAAACAACATTCATGTCCAGTTCCTTGGCTCCTTCCAAAACCTCTACGTTAGGACCAGAAACGTCTGGGTCATCAGGGACCCAATACATAGTGCCTGAAGCCAATACTACAATGTTGAAGACCGAGAATCTCGGAAATATCACAGTGGAAGTTGCAAAGGAGCATATGGATCTTCTAGCAGCAGTGGTTCAATCGTATGATGGTTTAGTTGCTGGGAAGATTGGAAATTGTCATCTTGCTGATGAAGACTACGAGTAAGTTGATGAGAACGAGCAGGAAAGATTGGACATCATATGGGCTCTAGCAAGTGCAGTTAGAAGAGCTAAAATAATTGTCAAGAAGACGAGGTAGAATCTAGTCGCCACTAAAGATACGACTTTTGGTTTTGACAAAACCAAAGTCACCTGCTTCAACTGTGTTGAAAAGGGGCATCTTAAACGTGAATGTGTAAAGCCCAAGAAAAAAGGAAATAGAAACCCATTTCCTACATTCAACCGTCAAGACAAGGATGTGATTGGAACTGCTTCTTCAAGCAAAGAGACAAAGGCTCTAACTGCTCAAGGTGATGAAGGACAAGACTTGTCCTTCCGATTTGTTTCTCCTAGAGAATCAAATATTGCGTTTCTCGAAGCATTAGATGATGGTTCTTCTAGTGAAGGTGAGATTGCAGCTGATCAAGCGATGTCAGATACCGAAGAGGCTGTGAACGTGGTAAATCACTTGGTTGAGGAAGAACTTAGAGCCATAAGTTCAGAATCTCTAGCCACCAAAGGGTCTAACTCTGCTTTGATGGCTGATTCAACTGATTCATCACAGGTAAGTTCCACCAACCAATTATTTGAAAAACATGCTTGTATTGAATGTGAAAAAATTAGAGAAAGCATTGATTTGAAATTTGCTAGGTTATTAGAACACAATGATAACTTAGTAAATGATTTACAACTCTGCACTAAAGCTAAGTGCAGTTTTAAAGAAAAGATAGAACTTTTGGGGAAACAACTAAGGGAAACCAAGGTTGTTGCCTTAAATCAATCAAATGATATAAAGTTTTATTAAAATTCTTTAGAAGAAACCAAAAAGGAAAAAACAGTTTTGGAAGTCGAGGTTAATTCTTTAAAACAAAAACTGCATAGTTGGCTAGTTCTTCTCATATAGTTCAAAACATAGTGCAAGAATGAAATAATAGGGAAGGTTTAGGTTACAAAGTAGTTCCACCACCATATGAGATCCTTTTGAATACTAAATGTAGACCTAATAATAACAACCCAGTAAAGGATCATGTGGTGTCCACTCCTCTGGTTAGTGAACCTGATTCCACGGGTAAACCGGTGAAATCTGGCACTAAATAAAAGGATTCTATTTTGAAATCAAAAGGAAAATACCAGTTGAGAATTTGGATGATCAAATTAAAACGGTTAATGTAAGGTGAGGTTCACAAACGTCGATTTCAGAACCCAAAATGACTAAACCAATTAACCACAAACGTGTTAATCATCTAAGTCCAAACAAAATGAAAGTTAAAGATGTTCAAAACGTTAAAACAATTAATTTTGTTAATAAGGCTGAAACATCTAAAAGAGAAGTGACAAAACCCAACCAGACACACCTCACACCTTCATCAAACTCAACATCACATAAAAGTTTTGTTCAATCTGTAGAAGCGAGATCTTGCTATAGTTGCGGAAAACAAGGACATATCTCTTCTAATTGTCCTTATTATTAGACGCCCAAAAAGAGAATTGAACTTTATGATGCAAAACCAAGTTTTTCTAAAATGAGATCTAATACTCCAACTAGGAGTATTAGTGAACCTAAAGTTCAGACCATAAGTCAGTCGTCTGTTTACCATAAATAGGCCTTACATAAAACTGGTTTATGGATAGAAAAATCAAGTAATGTGTCTGATAGTGAGGAAAAGAAGAAGAAGGATGTGCCCTCATCCTCTAAAGGACAATGGGTTGATTTTATGATGTGTGATTCCTCTGGGTCACCCAAGCCAGTTAAGGCTTGGGTCCCAAATCTAAACTAATAAGTTTCTTTGAATGTGCAGGGTGTCCGCTACAGTGCAATCACTAATACCTGGATTATGGATAGTGGGGCATCCAGGCACATGACAGGGAATTCGTCCCTCCTTTTAAATGTCAAACAAATTAAAGGGGGACATATTTCACTTGCTAGAAACAAGGGAGGTTACATCACCGCTTAAGCCGTGAAAACGACATGTGATGTGATTCAAGAAGACGACAGTTCGTAGTCTAACAATTACCTTCTTAGTTTAATATATATATTATTTTATTTTATTTTATTTTATTTTATTTTCCTGTCTATTAAATCCAAAAACACAAAAAATTCGGTTTTAGAATTTTAGGGGGAGAATAGTTTTAGGTTAGTATTTAATTTGTTGCAGTATTTAAATATTTAAAAAACCGAGAGGGGAAGGCAGATTAGCTGAAAGAAATGAAATCAAATCTATGATTATGATTCAAAGCTTATGGAAAATGATAGTAAACAGGGAACAAATTGGTTGTGACTTCAAAACTACTTTGCTCAAAATGCGAAATTCCATGTACAAGTCTGAGAAGTCTAAGCACAATAAAAGGAAAAATGATAGTAAAACTAGTCTGCTACTGAGGTAACATAGAGAAAGTAGACCTAGAGGTTTCTAGTTCATTGTATGATGTGTCAGTAGATTCAACACAATATATGAGTAGACTTCATTGGTGAATTACAATTCAAACTAAAATGTTCAACTTGCTGTGGGTTCTCATATTATCCCTGGTTAACACAATCAACGCATTTCCAATAAGGGGTGACGAGCAAACTAAACGCCACAAATGTGTGTGGATGACCTGAAATATGAGCAAAAGCACATGTAAAAACTGTTAAAAGCAATCAAGCTAATGACTAATGTTGTTGGTGTGATATGTGCACAAGAAAAATAAATGCTCCAACAAGAAGATAGGTTGTGTACTTCTCTGTTGTGTGGTGGCACTGACTTGAGGATAAGCATAACCTAAATATTCTAGAATTCATTGTTGTTTGCACCTCTCTGCTGTGCGATGGCACTGACCTGAGGCTTGGCATCTCTTTGAAAGCTCTCAGAATCGTTTCTTCTTGTCCAATACCCGTAGACCGCTCAAAAATCTCCTAAAGAATGTTGATTACCATATAGTGTGGGATCCACAAATGCTTGTTGAAATAATGTAACCTAATTCATCACCAATGTAAGTCAAAAGTCTGTGTATGGATTTAAGTAGACAAACATACTGACAATCATCGTGGCTGCAACTCTCGAAAGTCAAAATCATTATGTGCATCTTATAGCTCTAGTATGATTTCTTGAAAGTGCAAATGACTCTCAGACAAAACAAGAATTTAGCATCAAAGTGCATATTAAAAAGGTGCCAAATGATTATGATTTACCTGTATGATTCCATAATGAATCATTCCAGAAGTGATCAAATTAACTTGAAGTTGTTCTACTCAAACCTAGAACAAAAAAATATGTCTTGTTTTCTTTTAAGTTTCTAATTTATTTTCTATTTTCTAGTCTTTGTTACGTAGATGTCGGACTATACAACTGGATGTAATCTGTGAATCACTTACTAAAAGGGGTCACGTCTGAGGTGACCAATCAGTTTTAAATAAAAGGATCACATCTGAGGTGATCAATTGTCTTTAAATTAAAAGGATCATGTCTGAGATGATCGAACGTCATAATGTTATAATCAATAGTTAAAATTGTTAAGTGTTTGAAAGTGCATGAGTCAAACTCATAAGGATGAACCAATCATACGAATGAATAATAAGGATGAGCAATCGCACGATTGAACCATAAGTATGAGCCAGTCATTCGATTGGACCATGAGTATGGGACAACCATGTGATTGGCCTACAAGACTGAACCAATCATACGAATGGATGAAGGAGTATGAGCTAGTCGCACGACTGAACCCCAGTCGCACGACTGAACCCCAGTCGCACGACTGAACCCCAGTCGCACGACTAAAGCATGTGTATGGATCCAGTCGCACGACTATAGCATGATTATGGGTCCAGTCGCACGACTGAAATTTAAAATAGTATAATAAGGGGGTGAGTCAGTTGTAACCCTTACCACCCTTCAACTCCTCTGAAATTGCTCATACGAACATACTCTGGCAAATTTCATTTGCCTGTTCTTACATACTTATTGTGATCTTAACTGATTTCTCATTCATCTACAGGCATTGTGAGACTGAAATAGACCCTAATGACCGGTTTATTCGAACCCTAAGGGGCCGATTATGTTAAAATCAAGAACCGAGACCAAATTTTAATAATACCCACTTAACTGGACCAATCGTTGATATAAAGGACACTAAATGATATTTCGAGTCCCTGCGTATCCAATGAGTCTAAACACACGATCTATTTAACGATTTGACAAAGATTCAAAGTTGGAGTGTCGAACAAAGCAATATGCGATGGACACTCCGTATGAACCTCAGTCGCACGATTGAGCCAGGCGCACGATTCAATCACAAGAATGATTCAATCAGACTCAGTCGCATGACTAACTCATCCGATCATAGCTTAACATACAACTAAGTTCCGTCGCAGGCTCAATCGCTCGACTGAACTCAGCCGCGGGCTCAATCGCACGACTGAATTCATCGTATGGTTCAATCGCACGATTGAACCAGGTTGATCTAAAACAGTTTAAGTTTCAACTATCTTCTGTTTTGCATAAATATAATGTATATGTTTCTTGTGTTGTAGCAACATGGCTGATAGATGGACATGAGCACGAAGCACAATATATGTGCTTATCTCAATGCTACTTCTAGGAACGCCGCTGAGTTCACTGGGATTATAGCTTTTATATGTAGGTCAAGGATCTACAAGGCCATCTCTGCTCCTTGCACGCCATACAGATCACTACAGCAGGCCTTCTGGGAAGGGGCTACAGTAGACAGGTCCACAAAGCCATATAGTAATCAGAGCTTGATCATTGGACAGGAGATCAGTGTTACTGCAGTAGATCTCAGGCAAGTGGGGGATCTGGGTGAAGATGGTGACCACCCTACCAAGCTACACCTGATAGTTAGGGGCTGCTTTCTGTGGATGAAGTACACCAGGGACATCAATGCAAGTGTGCTCAACAAAGCAACCTGTGCCCCCAATTTAATTACTTAGCTCACGTCATCCTCAAGTGCATTGCATTGAGGAAGGAGGATTTGACAAGATGTCAGATCAATCCAGAATGCATATATTGCTCTGGTGCTGAACCACCCGTTCAGTTTCTCCACATGCTTTCCAGAACATAGAAGCAATAGGGAAGGAAGGGTTCTGCATGTACCTAAGATTTCTACAGATGATCATTGATCAGAAGCTTCCTTCACTACCTAAAAAGAGGGAGGATGCATTTGTTTTAGAGGTTATGGATGATACGACATTGGGTAGGATGAAGGTCTACCAGGGGAAGCAAGTAAAGCCCCCGGTGAGGAGACTATTCGGTCATTTGGCCAACGAGGAGTATGTGGCGCCATCTCGCAAGAATGGCATCACGATGACAGTGACTTTGATGTTGAGCCCATCATGGCACCCACCATGAAGAAGATGATGACGATGACGACCATGATCAGGGTCAAGGTGGTGAGGCACCTGGTGGAACAGAAAGGGTTGATTTCCACCAAGATTCCTGTTAGATGAAGATGAGGAGTCGAATGATGAGCCACTAGTGAGGACTATCGGGAGCCAGGTTATGGCCAAAGACAAAGCATAGAGGCGGTTGGTTGATGCTAGGCTGAGTCGAGGGATGCTACTACTGATATCATTGATCCTACTTACATCCCTGACCAGCCCATCAGCCAAGGGGGAGTTCGGTCTCCAAGGGCTCAAGGAAAAGGAGAATGGCCTATCCTTATGGGAAGAAGAGTAAGAGGCCGAGGTTTACTTTGATTACTTATTCTATTACCACTGCCACAGCCACACCCACTACCACCACCACCACAGCTACTACTACCACCACTACTACACCTCCCACCACCACTACTACACCTCCCACCACCACTACCACACCTACTACCATAGCCACCACTCCATTTACAACTTATACACCCATTCCACCACAATCCATTCCCATTCCACCTCCCATCTCACCACATCCACCACTACCACAACTACTCACCAGGCTGGTCCCTCCAACCAATCCATAGTTACACCTAGATCCACTCGGCCTAATATCGGGTTAGAGGAGTAGTTGGCTAACCTCAACTGCATTGTGCTAAGGCTGATTGCTACCGATGAGCTAAGGGCTACTTAGCTACACAAGATGATGGAGGTGAATGCAGCTCAGGCAAAGCAGATGGTACAGCTAAGTGAGAAAAACGCTCAGTACGAGAGAGCGTTAGGCCGAGCCCACCAAGCACTGACAGGTCAAAATGAGCTATGTTGGCTTCGGTGAAGAGGATAGAGGAGCTTGAGAAGAAGAACAAGAGGATACTGCTAAAGCTCAAGGGATCAAAGAGCAAGCCATTAAAGATAAAAGATGGTGATTATGATGGTGATGATGATGATGATGATGATGAGGATGAAGATGATTCTGAAGAAGATGTTGATGAAGGAGGATCAAGTGGTAAAGATAAAGAGGATGATGAAGATCAAGAAGGAGATGCTTTTGTATTTGCCTCCACTCAAGCTCAGGAGAGGCGTACTAAAAGAAACCAAGATCAAGGAGCCTCGTCCTCAGCTCCTCCAGCTGAAGAATCGGCAGATCAAGACAAAAATGAAGCTCAACAGACAGACGAGTATGATGTCGAACCCCTTCAGCAAGTCAAGACTTAACTTACCATGATTCTTGACTTGCAAGGGATTGTCAGGAGATTTGTGAGCTACACTCCGAAACAGGAGAGATTATTCATGATCTAATGGACGACCAGCTAGCTGAGATGTTCCGACTCAATCCTGATGAAATTGTCGAAGATGCTCCAAAAGTTGATGTCGCGAGTGATGATGCGCTGAACGATGTAGATGAGATTGAGATCGAGGATGTTACAGCTGAGTATTATCCAGAGTACACTGACCATGAAGGCAATGTTATCCCTAACTTGGGTGATACTTTTGGAAGAGCTGGAAGAAATGGAAAAAGTGAAAGAGAAGAAGAAAACACAGCCCAAGCTTCGGATGCTAATGTTGATATCAAGAAAGCTGAATGGGCAGCTTGTTTTGCAGAGATGAAAGCCCAATGCTCGGCCCCAAAGCAAAATGCCTACACAAAGATTTATAGAGTCAAATGACATTAGAAAGTGTCAGGCAAGATCATAGCGTGGGTATATTTTGAAGATTTGGACGTATATGCTGTGAAAAGGGAAAGGGGATTGAGTACTTCAGATAGCCTCATAAAACTCTCCCTGGTTTTGAGCTCAATCGACTGGCGTGTTTAGACTTGCTATATGCTAATCCAAGAAAGATGTCAGGTTGGTTTGAGGTTGCATTAAAGAAAGAATACCACACCAGGTGGGTAAGCTTCAAACCTCAACAACCTAAGAGATACATTCATAAATCTGAAGTTGACCCGATATCTGGAAAGCCTAAAGTAGTGCTGAAGTGGAGTCCTCTGTGCACAATGTCTTCCCTTACGGGAAATGCCTCAAGACTTCACTCCACACTTCAATGGTGGTATTATGACTAGCGGACAGGGGAAGCGGTCATAGTTTTGAATAGACATGGGAAAATAGAGACAATTAGGGTATTTGACCAAATGTGGCTCACTAACTTGCCGGCTGAAGATGTCTATACTTTGTACAAGTGGCCACTGTTCTATGACACGCAGGACATAGTACAAGCTCTTCAATTTCAACACGTCATACGGCTCTGCTTTGCTTTTGAGATACATGCAGGAGTCACAAGAGAAGAGAAGTACAATAAGTTCTAAGAACATGTGAAGAATGTTATACGATAGAGTAAACTAGGTCCAAGGGGGAGTTTGTAGATACATGTGTACCTAGTTTATGACCTTAAATGTAAAAGTCTTTCATTTCTTACATATGTGTAATTTGATGATGTAATGAATTATGATATATGCTTTGATGTTTATTTATCTTTAATTCATATGTATGAATTATTATATAGGTTTGAGGTTGTTGTGCATAGTTCTTAGTCAATAAGTATGATACATCATGCTTATGGACCAGTCGCATGACTGACGTATGAATTACCTAGTCGGATGAGTATTCATGCTAATGGCCTATACTTATGACCATACGCATGAATACATCATGCTTATGGACCAGTCGCATGACTGAACCAGGAGACTGGATTAGTCATATGATTGAGACATAAGATTGACTCAGTCGCACGACTGAACCTTCAGTCGTACGTATGACTCAATCACATGATTCAGTCGCACGACTGAACCATGCTAATGGTTCAGTTGTACGAATGGAAACCCCTAACCTATAAATATCACCTAATTCATGGAAAAACAAAACACTTTGAGAGATATTACGTATACACATAAACCCGAGCCCTCCAGAACGTCCCAAACAGCCTGTCCAAGTTCATAGATCGTTTTTGATCGATTCCTATTCGTTCTTAACATTTAGTTTAATCTTATATCGATCGGGTAATCATTCTCACTGATTGGATCGCCAATCAAATAGGATTTCTCACTATTTGATCCGGTACAAACGCAGAATAAGTTAGTACTCCGTACGTACACGATCCTCGACTAACAGAAACAGGTGATAAAGGGAATGGTCTTGATTTTGATGAGGACTGTCAACGGATGAACAACAAGATTCAAAGTGCTCCTTCTTTTTTGGTAGCATCATCCTATGGGGAGTTTGTAAAGATTACACATGTGAAGTACAACGAAGTTACTTCAGAATTTGATACAACTTAATGAATTACACTAAGTGTCAAATCTTCTGAAGTCAAAATAACAAATCTTTTGAAGCCAAAGATGAAGTCTTCCAAAGCTTCAAATACAAAGTCTTCTGAAGCCAAGGGACTTATTTCTTCCAAAAATAGAGAAGACATGCTTTTTTTAATCATCTTTTGAAAAAATCTGAACCACTTTTCGATGCCACCTTGAAGACTCACCAACTTATATGAGTTGGTAAAAAATCCATACTTTTGTCAAACTATAGATTAAGGTCTTGAGTTGTAACATCCGCCCATTTTCAAAGTATAAACCCGAACCCAAACCCATTTGAATCAATCTTGTAAATCAAATTTATTATTTAGTTATTTTATTTATTTTTATGTTCCAAAAACAATAAATGTGCCACTTATAAATGCTAAAAGGTTACAATATCTATAACATTTTAAAATATTCAACTAAAATAAATAATCAAATTACAAGTTCTTGTGAAATTTATAAAGTCTATAAAAATTTAATAAAATAAGTTGTTTAATTAAAATTAGAGTCGTCATAAATTTAAAATTTAAATTGTAATTATACTTTTATTTATTTAAATTATTTAATTTTATATTATTTTAAATTCCAATCATAACCCCCTTTTGAAAGACTTGTAACTCACTATTAACACCATTCATAACCTCCACCTAACCTCAAATATAAGCAAGCTTTAGGCCTATCAGGCCCCGATCCCGGAACGCTCACAGCTGGTCAATCATCGCACATAAAACATATGATATACATTAACATTATTAAAATATTGCAACGGATTTAATTTAAACCATCATTTCATTTCATATAAATAATCATTTTTACAAAAAATAATACAACATTCATTACAAAATATCGTTTGTTCGCATTATAATGCAAAAACATTATCACAACATAAAATGGATGTCATCCAAAATGAGCCAAGTAGCCGCCAGTGCCATCCTCGGAAACCATTACCTGCCAACTGGAAAATGCATAAAAATTAGCGTTGCTGAGTGAGTTCTAGTTTTAAAATAAAATATACTTTACTTTTATTTAAAACCTTCCTTTACATTCTTACGCAATCAAGCATCATACGTACATGTTGATAATAGCATTATTATCTTTCATCATCATTTGTTAACTTTCGTTATCATTCGTTATCTTCTGTACCGTTCATTACGTACATTCATCATTACTTGTTTATATTTCGTACCAATAGCATGAACTTTACCCCACCATCATGCATAAAGTGGGTACTGGGCCGAAGTCTATAGTAGACCCCGTACATTGCGCACAGTGGCCTGACCACAGTACCGGGGTAAATTCATGTGTACCAATGCCATATGCTATACCCCACCGTCATGCACAAAGTGGGTACTGGGCTGAAGTCTATAAATAAACCCCTATACATTGCGCCCGGTGGCCTGACCATAGTACCGGGGTAAGCGACAAAGATTCCATACAAATGGTCAATCACAAAGATAGACCCCGGTGTGCATCCTTCTAGGGTAGCTAACCCACACACCATTGAACTAACACCCATCATTGGGTGTGAATCTCAATACCAGGCTTGCAAGACTTTCTTTAATTTCTTTTCATTCATTAATGCATGCATTCAATCATTCATTATGTTCATTTTTTCATTATCTTCCACTTTACGTTACATAATATTTTTGGTTCATTTCATAATCACACCACGTAAAGGCACACCATAATACGTAATAAGGGACATAAGGAAACATATCATACATAACATACCATCATCGCACATCATCATGCATAAGCATAGAATCAATCATACTTCATCATCATGCCACGTCATACATCACCCATCTGTAAGGCCCCGTTCCTGGGACGCTTATAGTTGGATCCTCATCGCACATAAAACATATATTTACATTTTCCTTACAAAAACATTGCAGCGGAAACATAAAAAATTATCTTTTCATATCATTACAAATGTTTTTGCAAGTTAATACAAGCGTTCATTTCAAAACATTGTTCGTTCGCATTACAATGCAAAAACATTAACAAAAGAATGCCATCCAAAAGAGCTAAGTAGCCGCCTTGTGCCATCCTCAGCAGCGATTACCTGCCAACTGAAAATTTATAAAAGTCAGCGTCGCTGAGTGAGTTCTAGTTTTATAATAAAACATACATTTCAATCGTTAAAACCGTTCTTTACTTTCTTTCAAATCATGTTGCGCTTTACATTTATTCATGATCATACATCATACGTACACATTGATAATATAATTATTATCTTCCATTACATCATTAACCTCGTTCATTTTATACGTTCGTCCTTTCGAGTCTGTTGCGACAATAGGGTCACTCACCTCATTAACAATCACAACTATTTGCACACTATCTGAGTTTGTTGCAACCATAGGGTTGCTCACCCCTATTGCCAATTTCAACGATAGCACGCTATCCGAGTCTGTTGCAACCATAGGGTTGCTCACCCCATGGCAACTTCATGATAACACGCTATCCGAGTCTGTTGCAACCATAGGGTTGCTCACCCCAATTGCCAATTTCAACGATAGCACGCTACCCAATTCTGTTGCAACCATAGAGTTACTAACCTCATGGAAACTTCATGATAGCACGTTGTTCAAGTCTGTTGCAACAACTGGGTTGCTCACCTCATGTATGTTCTTGCAAGCCTTTCCTTCGTTCATTCGTCATTCAATAATGCATGCATTCTTACTTCGTGTTCCTCTTTCATTATCTTTCACTTTACGTCACATAATACTTCATTCATTCATTAACATGACACGTAAAGCCATAAAAAGATAATATATATATCATCATAATGAACACATCATACAATCATGCATAAACATCAAACATCATCAATCCCAACAGCTATGACTTCAAAAAGTCAACTTACAAAACCCCCGGGAACCTCCCAAGTCAAAGCCTAAATTACACTTTTTCCCCAAAAATCAGAAAATATTCTAAGTCCTTCGGCGCATGGGCACTATGCAAGCGCATGGGCACTATGCAGACCCATGGGGAACACTTAGACGTAGGAGCAACTTTCAGCCGCATGGACACTATGCAGACGCATGAGTGCCTAGGCGCATGGGAATCCTGGATGTCTGGGCACTTAGTCAATTCTAGCCCAATTCTAGGTGCATGGGTACTATTGGGGCGCATGAACTTAGGCGTATGGACCATTCAGTCACATGGACACTTAGGCGCATGGGCCACTTGGGCGCATGAGCACTATTGGGGCGCATGGCCCTACACTTAGTCATCCGACTAATATTTCTAGGCACATGGACCACTGTTCAGGCACATGAATTACACTTAAATAATTCTAAGGCATTTCCAGGCGCATGAGCCTTATCTAGGTGCATGAACCTTCTGTACAACATATTTCTAGGATGTTTCCGAACCCAATCATCAAACCTATCTATTCTAAGCTTACCAAGGCTATTATAAACATGAACACCTATAAGCATCTAAGAATCATCATCCAACATGCATAATACATACGGTCTAGAAACTCACCTGGTGCAACTTGGGTGTATCTTCCTTCTAACCCTTTTGCGAATGAGTTCAAACACCTAAAACCCCACCAAACACACACACCCGAACACACACAAACATATAAGCATAAACCCGAGACCAAAACCCAACACAAACGCTTAAAAACCACGAATTCATACCTTAAATTCAACCTTAATCTTCTTCTTCAACCAAGAGTTTCATCTCTCTCTCTCTCTAACCGATTGAAAAAGGTAATGAGAAGTGGGGGTGGGCGGCCATGCCTCCCTTTTCATCAACTTTTTGTACTTTATCCTTCTTTTACATTTTTAACCCTTCAACTTGGGTTTAATTGCATTTACTTCTTTTACTCATCATTGCTTATCTTTCTTTGAAAAAGCCAGGTGTTACAAGTCCCCCCCCTTTTTAGGTTTCGTCCCTGGAATCTATTATTCCTCGAACATATGAGGATAATGTTGTCTCATCTCCTCCTCGGTCTCCCATGTAGATTCGGATCCCTTCCTGTGCTTCCACTGTACACGCATAAAAGGACCACTTTACTTCTCATCCTCTTCTCTTTACGATAGATGATCGCCACTGGTTGCTCCACATAATTGAGTCGTTCATCCACCTCGATATCTTCTAGTGGTACAGCCATATCCTCCTTGGTTAAGCATTTTCTTAAGTGAGATACATGGAATGTAGAATGAATTCCACCAAGCTCACTGGGCAACTCTAATCTATAGGCCACCTCTCCTACTCGAGCAATGATTCGGAAAGGTCCTATGTATCTCGGGCTCAGCTTGCCCCGCTTCCTAAACTGAATGATACCCTTCCACAGTGAGAGCTTCAACATAACCCGATCACCCACCTAGAACTCAATCGGTCTGCGTCGTTTATCAGCATACGACTTCTGTCTATCTTTGGCTGCCTTCATAAAGGCTATAATCTTTTCTAGCTTCTCAGTCGTAGCCTCCATCACCTCAACACCTCCCAATTCTTTCTGCCCAATATCTCCCCAACATACGGGCGTTCTACATCTTCTACCGTATAGCATCTCGTATGGTGGCATGCCAATACTGGCATGATAACTGTTGTTGTACGAGAATTCAGCTAACAGTATGTGGTCATCCCAACTTCCCCTAAAATCAATCACACATGCCCGAATCATGTCTTCTAGTGTCTGAATGGTCCTTTCTGACTGACCATCAGTTTGGGGATGATAAGCCATGCTAATATGTAACCTTGTCCCTATGGCGTCGTGGAATTTCTTCCAGAATTTAGATGTGAACTGGGTGTCGCGGTCAGACATGATAGACACTGGCACAACATGACGAGTCACAACCTCTTTAATGAATAGATCCACCAACCTCTCGGATGAATATGTCTCGCGGATCGGTAAGAAGTGAGCACTCTTCGTCAAATGGTCGACAATCACCCATATGGCATCATATCCTTTCGGACTATGCGGAAACTTCGTAATGAAATCCATGGTGATGTGCTCCCACTTCCATTTCGGTATATCCAAAGGATGGATCTTCCCATACGGCTTTTGATGCTCGGCCTTCACCTGTAGACAAGTAAGGCATTTACTCACATACTCCACCATGTCACGCTTCATACCCGGCCACCAATAATCCTTCTTCATGTCTTGGTACATTTTCATAGCACCGGGGTGAATAGAGTATCGAGTCTTAGGAGCTTCATCCATAATCTTCACCCGTAGATCCCCAAAACGAGGAATCCACATTCATCCAAACTGGGTTCTAACACCGAATGTGTTTTCACCTAATTCCCCAACCAGACCTCTTATTCTTTCAGAGTTAAGATGATCTTCTTTCAATGCCTCATCTTGAAACTCCTTGACTTGTTTCATTACATCAAAGGTCATGATCAGTTGGTATGCTTTCACCTGAATCAGCTCGAGCTTCTCCTTTCGGCTAAGGGCATCAACCACCACGTTGGCTTTGCCCGGATGGTAATGGATCTCGCAATCATAATCCTTTATAAGCTCCAACCATCGTCTCTGCCTCATGTTCAAATCCTTCTGCTCGAAGAAGTACTTCAAGCTCTTGTGGTTAGTGAATATGGTGCATTTCGTCCCGTACAGATAGTGCCTCCAAATCTTCAGTGCAAAGACCACGGCTGCTAGCTCCAAGTCATGAGTAGGATAATTGACCTCATGAACCTTCAACTGTCGGGATGCATAAGCTATAACCTTTCTTCTCTGTATTAACACACACCCCAACCCTGAGTAGGAAGCATCAGAATAGACCACCAGATCTTCGTTTCCATAGGGTAGTGACAGAACAGGAGCTTGAGTCAATCTCGCCTTCAATTCTCCAAACGCCTTCTCTTGAGCCTAACCCCATATAAACCTTACATCTTTCGGGTCAACTTAGTTAGTGGAGAAGCGATCTTGAAAAGTTTTGAATGAATCTTCTATAGTAGCCCGCCAAACCCAAGAAGCTACGAATCTCGGATGGCGTCTTCGGTGTCTTCCATTGCACAACCGCCTCCACCTTTGCCGGGTCCACCATGATTCCATCAGGATTCACCACATGACCCAAGAACTGAACTTCACGCAGCCAAAATGCGCACTTGGAGAACTTAGCCTACAGCTTCTCCTTTCTCAACGTCTCCAAAACCTCCGGATATGACTGGCATGCTCGTCTCGCTCTTCGAATAAGTTAGGATATCATCAATAAACACAATCACTGATTTATCCAGCATCGGCCGCACACACGACTCATCAAATCCATAAAGGCAGCTGGCGCATTGGTCAAACCGAAAGACATGACAAGAAACTCGTAGTGACCATATCGCGTGCGAAAGTCTGTCTTAGGAATATCCTGCTCCTTTACTTTCAACTGATGGTAGCCAGATCGAAGGTCTATCCTTGAAAACCAACTGGCACCCTGGAGCTTATCAAACAGATCATCAATTCTTGGTAAGGGGTACCGATTCTTCACTGTCAGCTTATTCAACTCACGGTAGTCTATACACATCCTCATGCTACCGTTTTTCTTCTTCACAAATAAGACCGAGCACCCCAAGGAGAGATACTCGGTCTAATGAACCCCTTATCTAGCAGCTCTTGCAACTGCTCCATTAACTCTTTCATCTTAGTCGGAGCCAACCGATACGGTGCCTTAGCTACCGTCGGGCACCTGGTATCAAGTCAATCCGAAACTCAACCTCACGGTCTGGTGGCACACCTGGTAAATATTCTGGAAACACATCCGGAAAGTCACACACAACTGGTACATTAGATAGTTGCGGTGTTGGCGTGTACACATCCTTTACGTAGGCCAAGTAGGCACTACATCCACGCCTCATGCACTTTCCCGCCATCGCCATCGAAATCACTTTCGGGATCGTTGTGACTCGATCGCCATAAACCGTTACCTTATTCTTGTCAGGTGCTGTCAATCGGATCATCTTCTTGCGACACATAATATTCGCTTCATAGTCCGCCAACCAATCCATTCCTAGGACTACATCGAAATCGCCTAAGGTCATCACGAATGGTCTAACAGGAAACTTATGATTATGACCGTCTAGTTCTATGTCACAACCTTTTATCACCTCAGAAATTCTTGTAGACTTACCTATGGCAGTTTCTACCTTGAAGGGCACATCAATACATCTACTCTTAGTGGGAAACTTAGCACAAAAGGTAGCAGAAATGAAACTCCTACTAGCACCAGAATCAAACAACACAGATGCAAGAGTTTGGTTTACTAGAAACATACCTGACACCATGTCGGGGTCTGTCCTAGCCTCCTCCCGAGTCATCGTGAAAGCTCGGGCGCTTGCCTTCTGCCCTTCTCCTCCAGCCTTCTTCGCTCCCAAACTTTCAGCCCTTGGCCTCTTACAATCTCTGCTCAAATGACCACTCTCCCCATAGTTATAACACATGCCAATTCATGGTCAAAGGTTATGAGTTATGCAAGTTTATAGAACACATATAGCTACAATCAAACCTTGACAGATTACAAGTTTACAAGTTTATACTATTGGCTAAGTGTACTTGGTTCCCATGATGAACAAGTCATACGTCATCAGGAGACGGCAATACATCGGCTTTAGCACCAAATAGGCTTGTGAGGCCCATTGATCTATGATTGGCATCCCTTCCCTTTTCCGTCCCATTTTCAGTTTAAGTTTAGGTTCAATTTTGAAAATTTACCCGTTTCACTTAAACTTTGGCTCTGATACCAACTTGTAAGGCCCCGTTCCTGGGACGCTTACAGCTGGCCAATCATTGCTCATAAAACATATAATTACATTAACATGAAATAAACGTGCAGTGGAAACATTTAAAACAACATTGCAGTGGAAACATTTAAAACAACGTTTTCATTAACAATGCTTTTGCAAAATAATAAATATTCATTTCACAATTTCATTTGTTCGTATTATCATGCAAAAACATTAACAAAAGAATGTCATCCCAATGCCAAGTAGCTGCCCCGCGCCATCCTCGGCAATGCTCACCTGCCAACTGGAAAATGCATAAAAAGTCAGCGTTGCTGAGTGAGTTCTAGTTTTATAATAAACATACTTCTCTTTCATTAAAATCGTTCTTTACTTTCATGTGATCATACAACATACGTACACATAGATAATATCTTATTATCTTCATCATTCGTTAACTTCCGTTCGTTCATTCTTTCTTTCTTTCATTCATTCATTCTTTCATTCTTTCATTCGTTGATCATTACATCTTTTCCTTTCGTTATCACCATGAACTTTACTCTTCATGCTCATGATACTGGGCCTAAGCCTATCATAGACCTTCATTCACGGTGCACCGTACCTCTTGCCATAGTACCTAAGATAAAGTTCAGGTATACCATTGCCATGTGCTATGCCCTTCATGCTCATGGTACTGGACCTAAGCCTGTAATAGACTTCATTCATGGTGCCCATCACCTCTAGTCATAGTTCCTAAGGCAAGAAAAAATGGTTCCATACATATGGTCAATCACAAAGAAAGACCCCGATGTGCATCCTCCCGGGGTAGCGAACCCGCACACCATTGGGCTAACACCTTTTAATGGCGTGTCTTGACATACAATGCTTGCAAGACTTTCTTTACTTGCATCATTCATTAATGCATGCATTCTTACTTCATGTTCCTCTTCATTATCTTTCGCTTTACATTACGTACTACTTTATTCATTCATTATCATTCAATATAAAGTCACCGGAAAGATAAACATACATCATAATAAGGAACATAACATACACAAACATCATCATACAGGGCAACATCATACATACATAACATGCATAATCATGCACAAATCATCATCATCATGCACCAATCATACATCATAACATGCCCATCATAACAACTAGGACCTCAAACAGTCAACCTACATAGACCCGGGAACCTCCCCTCAAGCTCAACTACATTTCACCCTTTTCCAAAAGTCGGAAAACAGTCTAAGGGTTCATCCGCATTTTCTATAGTTCATCCGCATTTGCTATAGTTCATCCGTATTTGCCTCTTGTTCATCCACATTTCCCCTGCTTCATCCGTATTTCCCCATGCTTCATCCGCATTTCCCCATGCTTCATCCGCATTTCCCAATGCTTCATCCGTATTAGTCGTCCGCATTCATTCACACTTAGACTTTCTCATCCACATTAGCCTTACTCGTCTGCATTTCCCATACTTAAGTCAATGCTCATCCGCATTGACCTTACTCATCCGCATTAGCCATCTGCATTTCCCATACTTAAGTTAATGTTCATCTGCATTAACTGTTCATCTGCATTAACTGTTCATCCGCATTTCTTCCCATTACTCATTCGCATTTACTTTCCAACACTTAGGCAGATTCAAAAACTTAACACATGAGCTTAAAACATCAGATTACATCCCCATACACCATTCATCATGTTCTAAGCTTAAATCTTACCCTTTAAGTCTTAGAAATCCCATCATACATCCACAAGCATGAACATAGTCACACATCGCATCATAACATCAACATACACACAATCAAGCATACGGGTTCGAAACCAGTTTAACAAAAACAACATCCATGCATTTCCAGCCCTAAAAATTGGTTAAAACATATAGAAGGGGGGTCTAGAACTCACCTTTGCAGCTCTTGAGTATGGTTTTCTTCCAAACTCGTTTGCAAATTGAATTCAACTGCCTAGAACCCACTAAAAACGTACCCAAACACATTTAAACACACATAAGCATAAACCTGAGGACATAACCAGTTAAGAACACCATAAAACATGAATTTTACCTGAATTCACACTTTTCTCTCTTTCCTCTTCCAACCGAGAGTTTCTCTGCTTCCTGATGCTCTCTCACTCTAAAATACGAAAATTTGTGTGTAGAAAGGGTGATGGACGGCCATGCCACCTTTATCACCAACTTTTCAAACATTTTGTCCTTTTGGTCACTTTTTACCCCTAGACTTGGGTTTTATTTCTTTTCCTTCTTTTCTTTCACTTTATTCTTCTTTCTTGACTTTAAAATAACCGGTGTTACAACCTAAGAATATATTATTTACAAGATTTAAGTTTAATTATAATAAGTTTAACGTTTTAACGAGAACTAGGGTTTAGGTGGAATTTGGGGATTTTTGTAGTACGTTAAATATTTTAATAAAGAAATATACCACTTATGTATTTTAATAGAGAAAATAAAATTAGCCATTTGTAACAACTATTAAAGTTTAAATGTAAAATTTAATAAACATTTTAAAATAATCATGATTTTAAAAGGTAACATGTGGCCAATACTAATTTATTATTTATTATTTGAAATCTATTTAATAGAATTAAACCAAGAATAACTTTGTTAGAAGGTTTAAAAAGTTATTTAATTATTTAAATATAATAATAAATCAGAAAATTATTTGGTGTCTATAAAATATTTAGAGTTTACAAAAACTATTTTTATATGTATTAAAAATTTTCTATAATTAATTTTAGGGCTAAAAAGCTTTAAAAATACATGAGGGTGCCCGGGTTTGAACCCAGGACCTCATGTTGATGCTGCAAGTGTCTTAACCAATGAATTAGGGTCGTGACCTTGGTTTACTTTGGTTTTAATTCTTTTAAACCCAAATTAAGAAGCTTCCCCCAAACCTCAAGAACCCTAGCGTTAAATTGGATCAAATTGAACCTTAATTCGATGTTCTTAACCAAATTAACTTAGGGCTTTCAATCCCTAAGTGAAATCAAGTGTTTTAGTGTGTGTAACTTACGTGTTCGAGTTCAAGTTGATGGTTTTAGATTGCATAACGGGTCGCAGATGTCAAAACTTGTTCAAGTTGCAAACATGAACGATAATCAAATTCGTGTTGCAGAAGGCTTTCAAAGATCTTGGTGAGCAAAATCCCTCTAACAATTTCAGGTCTTGAAGTTCGAATGATGGTGTTCGAGACTACAGGTTCGCAATGAAGATGGTGGTTCATTGAGAAGGGTGTGCATCTTTCAGATGAATTTGTGTTAATTAAACATTTAGTGTAGATATATGAATGATTAGGTTAAGTTAATTAGATTATTATTGAAGTTTAATGACCGAACGGTTAGAATATTGAGGTCGACACGTACCAAGCTCAATCGACAACCCATTGTCAACCTTAAACTCAAACTAAAGTGCGTTTAAGGTTCAAAACGTACACACGAATTTATTTGCAAAGGTTTGAGGTCGAAAAAGAAGGTTTTTGGTGGGTATAGGGTCCCTGGAGGCCCTACCGGCCGGTCGCCGGAACTACGGGGGAAAGAAAGGATTTTTAAAAAGTGTTTCACTTTTGGCCCCTGAACTTTTAAGTCTTTTTATTTATGAACAAACTTTCTATTTAAAGTTTGTATAATGACATAGAAGCCCCCTAAACTAATTTTAAATTCAAGTTTTAAATATATATATATTATATATATATATATATATATATATATATAATTATTTATTTATTTATTTATTTATTTATTTATTTATTTTAACTTACTTAATTTTATAATTGATATTATTATTATTATTGTTATAATAATATTATATTTTATTGTTACCATTACCATTATTGTTAGACATTATTATTATTATTGCTATTATTATTATTATTGACATTTTTATGTTATTATTATAATTATTATTTTTGTTACTATTATAATTATTATTTTTGTTATTATTATTATAACTATTATTGTTCAATATAATAGTCATATTATTAAATTTTATAAAATAATGACAAACCATCAAATAAACATAAGTAAGTTTCATAAAAGACAAAAATAGTCCTTACAAGAACTTAACAAACTTAACTTTTAATTAATCAAAAATACAAGATGTTACAAGGCGCATGGGCCATTGTCAGGCGCATGGGCCATTTTCAGGCGCATGGACAACCAACTTATACTATAATCATTCCAATCCAGTCGCAATCATCAAACTAACATGTTCTAAACTTATTTCAAGCATTCAAGGTAACAAATCATGAACATATCATCATCATATATCATAAATCACCCAAAATCAAAACCCACCCGCATACACACATACACACACATACGGGTGTAACACCCAACTAAAAAAAATATTCATACATGCATTTCCAGCCCCAAAATCATATAAAATCAGTAAAAAAGGGTTCTAGAACTCACCTTAGCAGCCTTTGGATATGACTTCCTTCAAAACCCGTTTGCTAAAAGCTCAAACACCTAAAATCCACCAAAACACACAACTGAGGCATAGGCCGGTTAAGAACTTCATAAAACCAAGAATTCTTATCTTGAATTCGAACTTCTTCTTGATCTTCTTCCAATATCCGAGAGCTTCACAGCTTTGTCTCTCTAAAATCCGGTTGAAAAGTGTTTGTGTGTAACATCATGGGTAGTCATGCCATCTTTTACATCCACTTTTCAAACTTGTGTCTTTTTTGACACCTTTAGCCCCTCCACTTGGGTAATTTATATTTCTTTTTGTTGCTTCGCTTTTATTCTTTCTTTCTTGTTTAAAAAAATCTAGGTGTTACAAGACCTCACTTTTCATTTGCTCATTCTCCAAAAATCTCACTCATATATCTTTCTTTCATTTATTGGTTTTCATCAATTTCAATAATTTTCTTTTACAAGAAATTTCAAAAAAATTTCTAATACTAAGGTAATCTTATATTTCTTTTATATTATACAATTCTATATTGTTTCAATCATCCTAACATCCAATTGTTCTCATGACTTTATGTTCTTACTTTTATTTTTTCTTCTACTAAATCTCTTTTAATTTCAACCATTATTATTTTATCATTAACCTTCTAACATTCACTAATCACATAATAATCACTAACATTCCTAAATCAAGCTAAGAATATGCTAACATAAACAAAGAATCTCGTTTGCATATGGACGGCTATGTCGCCGCATTTGGTTATTCCACAAGATTATTTCTCTAAATTATGGTTATGCCAAAGTCTAGAAATATTTTTTATAACTAAAATAAAGTCTAATATATCATATATCGACATAATAAATTTGTTTTAACCTGTTTCATACTTTAGCAATTTTAAAGTGCACATAAGTGTCTTACTATATATTTGGCAGAATATAGTCTGACTTCAACTAACCATAACTTTGTCATAACAAACTTAATTTGAGTAAACTCGAACTCCAATATTAAATTCATTGAATTATCTTTTTAACAATAGTTTATACGTCTTCAAACTCAATCGGATAACTCAACAACAGCCTTCACAAAACAAGTGTGTATTTCAGCACCTTCTATCTTGTGCTACTGTTTTGATCTATTTACAGATCTTTTCATAAAAATATTTCTGAACAAAAGTTGTCTGGAGACTCTAAAATAGTCAACTGTAAATTTTTATAATTTAATGAAATCGTTTGCTATTTTTAAAACCTATTCAAAAATATACCAAACATTCTGTCCAGAATGTAAAATTGGTGCGATAATCCTCTTTCAATCTAGCTTTCGATTTTGGGTATTCTCTAAACGTCCTAACTTATTGTAATGAATTCCGACCTCAAGTTATTGTTCTTTTTATCCTTTAGGACATTCTTTGACTCTTGACATCCAAGCTTTCTTATGTACTCTACAACCATCATTATATAATGTGAGTTTTCCATGTGAGTTTTCTATGTCCCTTTTTACTTTATTTCACACCTTTTGGGGCGAAACATATTAAGCTTATAAATATACACTTATAACGCATCTTGATACTTGTAATGCACGAGCAATTCATTTATAAGCTTGTCATGGTTATTTGAGATATTTGTGATCCTTATATATAGTAATCTTGTAAAAAACAATCATTAACTATTGTTAGCCTAGCAACGTCATAGATCTATGGGCCTAACAAGCCCATTTGGTGCTAAAGCCGAGGTTATTGCCGGCTCCTGATGATGTATGACTTGTTTATCATGGGAACCAAGTACACTTAGCTAATTGTTATAACTTGTAATGGATATCTTTGTCAAGGTTTGATTGTATCATTATGAAATCTATATTCTTACAATATTTCTTACCTATGACATGAATTGTCTCTTAAACGTTGTTTTCATACGTATGTACAAACCCATGGGAACTCACCAACATTATATGTTAACCTTATTTAACATGTTTCAGTATTGCTACTTAAGGAATTCTTTTTACATATATAGGACTTGGACCTAGTTAAACAAAATATTTATTATGTTGTTGAAATCTTGATTGTAATGTAATGATTTAGTTGTTTAGCATTATTCAATGAAAAATTACATTTAATATTATTACAACTTATTTAATTCCATGTGCTATGAACAATCGTTTCACATTCGTCCGCCCCGATGATTCCGTCGTCGGTCGGTGTGTGACATGAGTTTGTAAGTTTTTACTTTTGTACTTTTATTATTTTTGTATTAGATAAGGATTGAACTATGGCATGCATAGTCATTAGTTAAAATACAATCTACATTTTGACTTTACATTGATCTTGTTGTCTAGATTAGTGTTTTCAGTTGGCCTTCAAAGTATGGTCGATGGTAGGATGTAGTATAAAGTATCTCAAGTACTTGTCATTTCACTTTAAGATTTGTAACACTTTGTAAGAACTTGAGAGCAATATACATTGTTCTTGAAAACCATATTATTGTGTTCTTGTCTATTCTTCACTTGGGTTCTTTGTTTCATCATAAGTCAGTTCCCTATTTGATATGTTAAGTGTTCTAACTCTCCTAACACTATGAAACTGGTGCATTGATCCCCTTCACCGTCCTGCATTCGTAAAATCCCATAACTTACATATGGATGGAAAGCTCATTGAAAAATCCTATTAATAGCTTCAATAATATTTTTTCTGAAGTTAGATTTAGACATATGATATTAAGGTCACGGATTTTTTATTCACACCAACACCACCGATGCAAGTAGACCAAATGGCCATCGACAGCACAATTGAGATCAAAAGAAAGTGGATATGATGATGTAGATGTAACCAAAAAAGGTTTTCATCATTTAGCGATAGTACTATAAGTAATTATTCTGATATTACCAACTATTTTAAACACCGTATTTTAATTTTCGTGTATGATAACTTGTTTAAAGACTTATGCGTCAGACCCTTAACTTCCGCAAACAGGTTTTACCGTTAGTCTTGACATATCAGGATCTCAATGGATAGTTATGCCAAACGACACAGTAATTACAAATCATAGCTTTTATTATTATCAAATAACCCCAAAACATAGTTTAATAATAATAAGTTCGAGAAATCATTTGGGGAAGCATAAAAAGTAAATCATTTAATTTAAATAGCACAAAACACGCAACCCAAGTTAATGTAAACATGTATAAATAAACATAGAAACTGTTTTGTAAATCAACCAGCAATGTGTTAAAAAGATGCAATACTCCTAATCATGCGCACTTTACGAACATAAAAAAAACATGCTAAAGTGTCAGCACAGGGTTGGTGAGTACATAGGTTTTGATAAACAGTTGTAAGTTAGAAATAGAAGTCCCAATAAACAAAGTAATATAGTAGATAACTAGTCTACATAACAAGTTACATAGTGTATGAAGTTCATAACAGAAGTTGATAAAATGTAAGGATGTTTCGGCTATGATTACTAGACCACAACAACAAAAATTAGGTCAATTAAACAACTGTTTGACATGCAGTCATGCTAGTGTGACTAGCCCAGGTGTGGTTTGTCAAACCTAGTAGATCTACTCAGATTACCTCGCTAAAGTACATACATTATGGTTCAAAAGTAAGGACTTAAACAGCAACACTAGTAATCATGTGATATGTAACACCCGAATATTTATTATTTTGAAGCCGGTGAAGAAAGAAAAGAAATAAAGTCCAAAGTCGAGGGACCAAGCTCGCCCACGAAAGAGAGTCGGGTGAGGGGGAGTATATAAGGGAGAAGGAAGCCCTTACCCTCTCCCCCACACTCACAAATCAGCCAAAGAAAGGGGAGAAGAGAGAAAGAAGAGAAAAAGAGGAAAAGTGCCGGTTCGGGTCGGTTCGGGTCGCCAAAATCGTCGTGAAGCAAGCCGAATCGAAGCTCTTGTCGTTGTGCTCGTTTACGTGAGTTCTAGGACCCTTCTTTTACATGTTTTTGAATGATTTTGGGGCTGGAACACATCTGAAAACCCTTTTTCCACGTTTTTGGGTGAAGTCCCGTATGTATGCGTGTATGTATGCGTAGGACCCGTTTGGGGCTTGATTTCTTCTTGGTTGTGCTTGAATAATGTTATGGTATGCATCCCTAAGGTTTAGGATGGTCGATTTAGGCTTAAAATGGGTTTAGATGAGTTTGGAGGCCGAAAACCCTCGGCTGCAGTCGGGTTGAACTGCATTCTGCATCAGTTAGGGCTAGGCGACCGACTGGAGGCCGAATGGAGGCCATACGGCCGATTAGGGTGCGATCGGGGTCCATTCGCATGATTGGGGTTCATTCGCACGATTGAGGTCCAGTCGCATGGGGATCATGCGACTAAAGGTCCATTCGCACGACTGAAGGTCCAGTCGCATAGGTGTTCATCCGCATTGTCCAGTCGCACGACTGGATGTTCATTCCGCAGGGTGTTCATCCGTATTAGTTCATTCGCATGATGTTCAGTCGCACGGAGGCAATGCGACTGAAGGGTGTCCATACGCCCTAGGGAATAGGGCTGTGAACCGAGGAAGGTGTAGTTGACTTCTGACTTTCGGGGGAAAGTGCAGATGTAAGTTTTGACGTAAAGGTTCCCCAAGAGTTTAAGATGACGATCGAGGTCTTAGAAAGCATGTTGGGCATGATGAGGGTGATGATGTTGCATGTTGTGTATGTATGATGTTGCCTTGTATGATGTGATGTTGATGCATGTTAATGTTCCTTAGTGTGATGTATAATACCCTTCTATGGCTTCACCTATTATGATGAATGAACGAAGTATTATGTAACGAAAAGTGAAAGATAAAGAAAGAGGAACATGATGAATGAATGCATGTATTAATGAACGAATGAAATGTCTTGCACACATCGGAAACGGGTCCTTCTTGGTGATGACCCTGAATGTAGAACCTCTACTGCTCACCCTAGTACTGTGGCATACGTTTAGCTGTTCATTTGTTGACTTCGGCCCAGTAGCTAAGACTGATGGTTACTCCTAGTACCGTGGCATACGTTTAGCTATTCATTGTTGACTTCGGCCGGTAGTAGCTACGACTAACTGGGGTGTAGCACATGATACTGGTAAGGATGATGTCCGATGCGCAAGTAAGGTAATGAAAGAACGAATGAACGAATGAAGAAGATAATAATGATATTATTGATAGGGTTTGAAAGAACACTAAAACATAGTTTAACCTTTTAACTTTTCAGAAAACGCAGCGGATGTATAGGATTATAACAAGTTTATAATCTGAAATTTTCGTGTTCTAAGTGTGGTTTTAAGACGGAAAACAAAACCCAAATCAATAGGGATCTTAAATATATGAATGGACAAGCTATGAACAAACACTAATGTACATAAAGTCACAGCCATATGAGGCTGTGAATTGCTACCTTTCTCCAGCAGAAAAGTCGACTTAGAGGAGTGTTTTGGATGCTTGAATCGACCAAGAACTCAATGTAGAGATCCTCAAGCTTCGTATACCCCAAGCACTATTACAAAACACCTTGTATGCTAGGATTAAACACCAAAAACAAGCTGCTGGAACTCCTTCTTCCTGCCTTGTTTCCGAAACTAGAGAGGGGAGAAAGAGAGAGTTCTTTTGCATGTGTGTTCTCCAAAAATGGCTGGTCTAAGAGGCAAGTAATAAGACCCCTTAATTGTTAGTATCTAATCAACAAAGTGGTCCAATAGGAACACAAGAAGGGGCGGCCAAAAAGCCTTTGAAATGGGTTTCCCCCTTTTATTTTTAGACACATTACAATGTTATGGTCTTATAACTTGGTATCTCTTAGTAAATGTATACAACTAACCAATTAATTGTATAACATATGTTGCCATTTTAATTTGTAATGTCATCTAACTATATAAATAACATTACAAATAATATAATTGAACAAAATATCCTAATAAATTGTTCCATGTCATATGCAACTTGTTTAGAAAACCATTTTCTAAATTGGTGTTAATATTTTATTGCATGATCACATCATCAATTAAATATTATTTGGTGTTTGCTAAGCTTGTTATTGGGTATAACCCGACTTGGATCATGACGTACTAACCACATCAATATTCTAAGTGTCTTGGGCACACAGAATCCTACAATCTCCCACTTGCCCAAGATTCATAGAAGATTGATGCAAGCAGTAAATACCGCCTAACAACGGTTTACTACCCTTAATACGCATGACTTATAGCCATTCAATAACATCATCCCTTTCAAGTGCCCTACTTGAAATGATTTAGGTGAATTAATCATTTATCCTTTTGTTACAGATGTCATGTTAAATCCAAGGACACAGAATGATCATTCCTTGTTGATTTAACTTAATCAGGCCTTAGACATCTAACTCTCAACGAATAAGAGGAACAAATTCCATCTTGACTACATACGTTTCTCACAAACACCTCGTGTTATACCTGAACATATCCTTATGTACTGTCCACTATTTCAGGACAGTGAAGAATAGGCTCAAGGTGTAATACTTGGTGAATATCAAAACCCAATATGTATCTCAGGTCGGAGGATACCAAATGATATTCGCCTTTACTCAAAATTACTTATGATCAATCAATAAGATTCCATGTAGTAAATTTGAGATGCGGGTTAGTCCAATATTTGTATCCCACAAATATCTATGAACCTTGGTAGCAACCCATTGCTCTATATTCATCCTTATGAATATCAACCAATCCAAGTTCATAATAGTCTTACTTCAAACTTGTTCCCACAAGTGTGAACGGCTACGGACATTTAGAGTAAACATTTTACTCATGGATTAAACATGCTAAATTGGATATTATTTGAAACATTATAACCAAATAGTTTTATTCAAATAATAGAAAGTTCCATATATCCAAATACAAAATTTACAGATCAATCCAATCACTAGAATATCGAAGTCCCATGGCACAAGTATGACCTTCATGTTTTGCCTTTTCAAGGAGCTTCGTGAGAGGATCCGCAACATTTTGATCCGTGTGAACTTTGCGAATACATATCTTTCCCTTTTCAACTTCATCTCGTATGTAGTTGAATCTCCGCTCAATGTGCCTAGTCTTTTGATGAGCACGGGGTTCCTTGATTTGAGCAATCGCACCCTCGTTATCACAAAAGATCTCTAGGGGGTCCTGAATGGAAGGGACAACCCCGAGATCGGCAATGAATTTCTTCAACCATGCAGCTTCTTGGGCTGCCAATGAGGCGGCGACGTATTCTGATTCTGTAGTTGACAGAGCCACCACATCCTGTTTGGAGCTCTTCAAGAGACAGCTCCTCCATTCAGAATGAAAATGTATCCCGATTGAGACCGTGAATCATCACGATCGGTTTGGAAACTCGCATCCGTGTAACCTTTTACAACGAGTTCCTCGTCACCAGATCCATAGATTAGGAACATATCTCTTGTCCTCCTTAGGTACTTAAGTATGTTCTTAACAGCCATCCAATGACTGTTTCCAGGATTCTGCTAGTAGCGGCTTGTCATGCTTAAGGCGCATGACACATCCGGTCGAGTGCATATCATTGCATACATGATGGATCCAATAGCAGATGCGTATGGGATTGCCTTCATTTTCTTGCTCATCCTTTGAGCTTGGACATTGGGTCGTACTCAACATCGTTCCTCTTTGAATAGGTACGGTACCTTTCTTAGAGTTTTCCATCTTGAACCTTTTCAAGATTTTATCAATGTATGCACTTTGATTCAAACCAATCAACCGCCTTGATCTATCCCTATAGATCTTTATTCCCAGAATATAGGCGGCTTCACCAAGATCCTTAATGGAAAAACAACTTCCAAGCCAGGTTTTTACACTTTCCAAGGTTGGAATGTCATTTCCAATAGTAGTATGTCATCAACATACAATACTAGGAAGGTTATTATGCTCCCACTAGCCTTCTTATACACACAAGCTTCATCAGCGTTTTTGATGAAGCCAAATTTCTTGACCTCCTCATCAAAACGATGATTCCAGCTTCTCGATGCTTGTTTCAATCCATAGATTGATTTCTTTAACTTGCATACTTTGTTAGGATGTTTTGGATCAACAAAACCTTCAGGCTGAACCATATAGACATCTTCCTCAAGATATCCATTTAGGAAAGCGGTTTTGACATCCATTTGCCAAATCTCATAATCATAATGAGCAGCTATGGCAAACAATATCCTTATAGACTTTAGCATCGCAACAGGTGAGAAGGTTTCATCATAATCAACCCCTTGAGTTTGAGTGAAACCCTTTGCTACAAGTCTAGCTTTATAAGTATCCAAGTTTCCATGCATATCGGTTTTCTTCTTGAAAACCCACTTACTTCCAACTACTTTGGAATTAAGAGGTGGTACAACAAGTTCCCAAACTTGGTTGTCATACATGGATTGCATCTCAACGTTCATGGCTTCTAGCCATTTGTCACAATCCGAATTGGACATTGCATTATGGTATGTGGTTGGTTCATCAGAATCTACCACATAGCATCCATCCATGAAAAATCCATATCTTTCAGGTGGATTACTTGTTCTACCACTTCTGCGAACGTCTTGTGTGTGTTGATCAACCCCTTGATCATCCTCAACATCCTCATGTTGAGTGCTAGTTTCTACCAAGCGTGCATCGGGTTGTGGTTCTTGATCCTCTTCAAGATCCACTGTTCTACTGCCAGTTCCTTCCATAAGGAACTTTGCTTCTAAGAACTCACCCTTTCTGGCAATAAACACCTTTTGTTCCAGTGGATCATAGAAATAATATCCCATAGAATCTCTAGGATATCCAATAAAGATACACTTCGTGGATCGGACTTCCAATTTGTTTGGGGTGGGAGTTTTAACATAAGCCTCACAACCCCAAACCCTTAAGTATGATAGGGATGGACCCTTCCATGCCATATCTCAAAAGGTGTCCTTTCCACCTTTTTGGTTGGGGCCATATTTAGAATACGGGCCGCGGAGAGCAGAGCGAAACCCCAAAATGATAGAGGTAATGTGCTTCTAGCCATCATAGATCGGACCATATCCAATAAGGTTCGATTCCTCCTCTCAGACACACCATTATGTTGTGGTGTTCCAGGTGGAGTGAGATGTGAGACAATCCCACAACTCCTAAGATGATTTTGAAAGGCATCACTTAGGTATTCACCTCCTCTATCGGTACGAAGAATTTTAATTGACTTGTTGAGTTGATTTTCTACTTCATTTTGAAGATTTTGAACATTTCAAAGCTTCGTCTTTGTGCCTTAACAAGTACACATACCCATAGCGACTATAATCGTCGGTAAAGGTAATGAAGTATCTTTCACCATTCCTAGTCATTGGCTTAAAAGGACCACATACATCCGAATGTATGATTCCTAATAAATCTTTTGCCCTTTCGGTAGTTCCACTAAAGGGTGCCTTAGTCATCTTACCTTGTAAACAAGACTCACAAACATCAAATGAATCACATTCATTTGTTTTTAAAAGACCATTCTTTTGAAGTGTTTGTAAACGTTTCTTGTTTATATGACCAAGACGACAATGCCAAAGATAGGTATCACTTAAGTCCAACTTGAGTTTTTTGGTGTTAGTTTGGTACAATGAACTATTTAAAGTATTTTCATGAACCAATTCATAAATACCATTAATTGGAATAGCTTTAAAATAGAACATACCATTTAAAGAAACATGAATATCATTTTCAATAAAAGATAATACATAATCATAATGTCTTAATTGGGATACAGAAATAATGTTCCTAGTCAAACTAGGAGCATACAAAACATTCTTCAAAATAACTTCCAACCACTTGGAAGTCGTAGGATGTAGTCTCCACGAGCTTCAACTAAGACTTTAGTTCCATTTCCCATGAAGAGGCTAACATCCCCTTGTTTGAAGTCCCTACTTCTTGTGAACCCCTGCAACAAATTGCAAATGTGAGTTCCACATCCGGTATCCAATACCCATGTGTTAGAAGATGCAACATTAAGATCAATATGAATCATGTATATTGTACCTGAGGTCTGCCCGGCATCCCTCTTTGCTTTCAACTCTTGGAGATGGACCGGACAATTCCTTGCCCAATGTCCTATCTCCCCACACTTGAAGCATGGGTCATTTGTAGCAACCTTTTGCTTCTTCTCTTGTGGTTTGGGTGGTACCCTTACCACCCCTTTCCCCTTTCCCCACGCAGGTCCCTTACCCTTGGCAACCTTTGCCTTGGGTGCGGGATGATTCCTTTTGTTGTTCCCACCTTCATTGATGGTGAGAACGGGTAAAACCCTTTTACCCATGGCCGCCTCGGCCGTTTTGAGCATTGAGTGAAGCTCACCAATGCTTTTATCCCAAGCATTCATGTTGTAGTTCAACACGAATGTCTCGAACCTTTTGGTAAGGCCATTGAGGATCAAATCCGTGGCCAATTCCTTCAAGACGGGACAATTAAGCCTCTCGAGGCGGTCAATATGACTTTTCATCTTAAGTACATAAGATGAAACAGATTGGTTGTCGTCCATACGACATGCATGGAGTGCTCGAACCGTTTCGAACGCTCAACCCTCGCTTGCTGTTGGAACGTTTCCTTCAGCTGGGTTATCATGTCATAAGCCCCGTGGTGTTCATACTCCTTTTGGAGATCCGGAGTCATGCTCGCTAGCATGAGACAAGACACTTGGACGGAGTCCTCAGTGTACTTTAGCCAATCATTGAAGGCCTCCTCATCATCCTCGCTAGGTTGATCAGGGATAGGGTCGTCTAAAACGTACGATCTTCTCTCTTGCTTGAGAACGATTCTCAAGTTTCGATACCAATCGATGAAGTTGTTGTGATTCAGACGTTCCTTTTGGAGGATCGCTCGTAAGATTGGTTGGACGCGGATGAGTTATCGGAATTATCATTATTAGAGGCCATCTACAAAATTTAACAAAGTTTTATTTAGTATTTTCGATATTATCAATTTTAATAATTAATGCCTATTAAGGTCAATTATATATTAAAATCTAGAACCCAACATTACATTTAAATTGTGGTTAGGTGACCTTTATCCCACGATTTAAATTAATAAGGTGGTCAACGATTGACGGTTGCAACCATTTGCAACTTCTAGAGGTATGGGATCGACTCTTGAACATCATATGTAAAGTCGGCATGTAAATCCCATCAACACCATTTGGAAACCACATTGTAGGTGATCCATTTAACATGGTTTGCAAATCAATACATCCTACTTACACCCACGTGTGAGTTTGCCAAAACAAATGGTTAGGTGACCTTTATCCCATAAGTAAGGCATTCTCACCTCAAATCACAAGTTCCCTCAAAATGGTTAGGTGACCTTTATCCCACTAAGAGTTCCCAAGTGACTCAAGTGTTGTGTAAAAGGACGGTGTTGATCTCGTTTTTAAAATTTTAGAGATTTCTTAATTCTAGTTTAGAAAACTCTATGTACTTGTATTTGTATGCTTTCAAATACAAGGTACCCTAAAGGAAATGAACCTAATCTATTATTACATAACCAAATGAATGAATAATTACAACCCAAATGAATAAACACAAATATTACAACCAAATTGAATGAATAAAACAACCACTTGAATCATCCAAACAACACAAGGCCACAAGCTAGGTTATGCACTTTAACAACCAATGATCATATCATCTATTCAAATAATGAAAACCCCATTAAAACCCCAAATTTCAGCCAACATAAACTGAAATTTTGGGTTTTAATCATTGTCCAAACAACCAACATTTCAACATACATATCTTTCAAGGTTTAATCACAAGCATGTGTAATGTAACCTTGAAAGTTGGGGATTTCAACAAGACATAATGTACCAGCCCAAAAACAGCCTATAACATATCTAATATCATCTTTTAAAACCAATTTCAAAAGATGAATCAAGCAAGCCATCCATATAACCGGCTCTTGAGGCCATTGATAGGGTTGAAAGAACACTAAAACATAGTTTAACCTTTTAAACTTTTCAGAAAATGCAGCGGATGTATAGGATTATAACAAGTTTATAATCTGAAATTTTCGTGTTCTAAGTGTGGTTTTAAGATGGAAAACAAAACCCAAATCAATAGGGATCTTAAATATATGAATGGACAAGCTATGAACAAACACTAATGTACATAAAGTCACAGCCATATGAGGCTGTGAATTGCTACCTTTCTCCAGCAGAAAAGTCGACTTAGAGGAGTGTTTTGGATGCTTGAATCGACCAAGAACTCAATGTAGAGATCCTCAAGCTTCGTATACCCCAAGCACTATTACAAAACACCTTGTATGCTAGGATTAAACACCAAAAACAAGCTGCTGGAACTCCTTCTTCCTGCCTTGTTTCCGAAACTAGAGAGGGGAGAGAGAGAGTTCTTTTGCATGTGTGTTCTCCAAAAATGGCTGGTCTAGAGGCAAGTAATAAGACCCCTTAATTGTTGGTATCTAATCAACAAAGTGGTCCAATAGGAACACAAGAAGGGGGCGGCCAAAAAGCCTTTGAAATGGGTTTCCCCCCTTTTATTTTTAGACACATTACAATGTTATATGGTCTTATAACTTGGTATCTCTTAGTAAATGTATACAACTAACCAATTAATTGTATAACATATGTAGCCATTTTAATTTGTAATGTCATCTAACTAATATAAATAACATTACAAATAATATAATTGAACAAAATATCCTAATAAATTGTTCCATGTCATATGCAACTTGTTTAGAAAACCCATTTTCTAAATTGGTGTTAATATTTTATTGCATGATCACATCATCAATTAAATATTATTTGGTGTTTGCTAAGCTTGTTATTGGGTATAACCCGACTTGGATCATGACGTACTAACCACATCAATATTCTAAGTGTCTTGGGCACACAGAATCCTACAATTATCTATGTGTACGTACGATGTGTGATCATGTAAAAGTAACGAACGGTTTATATTAAAGTAAAGTATGTTTTATTTATAAAACTAGAACTCACTCAGCAACGCTGACTTTGATGTGTTTCCAGTTGGCAGGTAATGTTTGCTGAGGATGGCACGGGCGACTACTCAGCTCTTTTGGGGATGGCATTCTTTTGATTAATGTTTTTGCATTGTAATGCGAACAAGCTATTTTGTAATGAATGTCGTATTAACTTGCACAAACTTTTACATGGAAATGAAAGTTTGTTTTAGTTTTCCGCTGCAATTTATTAAATACAAATGTAATTATATGTTTTATGTGCGATGAGAACCCAGCTGTAAGCGTCCCGGGAACGGGGCCTTACATGATAATTACAAAAATACAGATCTAATGGATGGACGTTTAAAATGAACATGTTTCTTTTTCCCAAATAGAATAAGTAATGTGGGGTCGTAAACTCAACCTTGAATACACAACAAATCAGTAAATGCAAAGAGCATGTAACTAGGGTTCCAGGACACCTAAGGTGACATTCAATGTTTAATTAACTTTAATTATTAATATAATATATGTATATATTATTATTAATACTCACAAACCCATGCACATCATAACATCTATCCCCACGTGCACAAGCACAACCTTTGAGAATCCAAGGTCAAAGAAATACACACTCACCCACATACCTATAATGCAATACATAACCACAAACATGTCTCCATCAAACACACACACATAATAAAGAACGCACACAATACATAACACACACCCACACCATTCACATGCATACGACCAAGAACTCCATGAATACCCACATAACACACATACACACTTATATAAGCATACATACAATACATACATGAACACACATAGCAAAAACACACCCACCAAACACAAAGAACCCACACTATCAATACCTGCAATCGACCCCAATGTACCACCATTGAATACCACCCAACCGTGACCACAAGCAAACATAACACACCTATAAACCATGTGATGAACAACCAAAATATTGTCTACATCAAACCCACACATTTCAAGGGCTCAATCATGAAGGGGTTGCCGAAGGGGCTGTGACTAAGAGATGTTTTACCGAGGAAGGGAGAGTTGAGAGGTGGGCTTGTGGTTGATGTTTAGCTCAAAGAGGAGGTTTAGGGTTAAGAATGATGAGGGGGTTGATCACTAGGCTGGAAATTTAAATAATGATGATAATAATAAAATAATAAGTGATATTGGGGTCAATTGTGAGTACCGATTTTACAGGATTTGCACAAAGAACCTACACTATAGGTACCCGCAATCGACCCCAATATATAGAAACACCCCTTGTATGGATAAACTAAGTATGTAGTCCTTATTGTCAAACAAACCCAATACCCTTGATTTTAATAAATATAATTAACGGAGTTAGTTGATTGGAGTTAACTGAGGCATATTGAAAATCATATAGAGTAAAATCAATATTTTAAAACCTTTGGATGAAAACTGTTACTAAACGTAAACCATAAGAGCAAAAGTGAAGGTTACTTTTGAATTAGCTTAGAAACCAAAAAATCAATAAGCTGTTTTTTAAAAAGTGTTTGGTTTAAATTAGTCATGTAAAATGACTAAAAATGATAAAATGACCAAAAAGGATGCATGGGAATTGGATGCGTGGGTTTTTATAAGGTTTACACTTAAAGGCCGATGCAACCAAAGATCTCTCAGCATGCATGCATGAAGTACAAAGGAAGTTGATTTGTAAGTTTTACACAACTTAGAAAAAATATGCTAAGTGTAAAATCTTTTGAATCCAAATGACCATATCTTTCGAAGCCAAAGATGTAGTCTTTTGAAGCTTTAGAGATAAAGTCTTACGAAGCCAAAGATTGATTTCTTCCGAACACATAGAAGACATGCTTTCTCTAATCACCTTTTGACAGAAGCTGAACTACTTTCCGCCGCCACCTTTTAAGACTCATCACCTTAGATGAGTTGGTGAAAAGGTCCATACTTTTGTCAACTATAGATTAAGGTTATTGATGCGTAACTTTCTACTTTTGTATCTTTTATATTTTTTGTAATATATTAGGATATGATCTATGACATGTCATAGTCACAAGTCAAAACGCAATCTATCTTTTGACTATATATCGATGTTGTTGTCTAGATTAGTGTTTACAGTTGGCTTTCAAAGTATAGCCGGTTATAGGATGTAGTATAAAGTATCTCAAGTACTTGTCTTTCTATGTATGCTTTGTAGCACTTGTAATAGAAATTGAGAGCAATATACATCATTCTTGTAAACCAAATATTATCTTGTTCTTGTTTTGTTTCATATTTACTTGTGTTCTTAGTATGATCAACATAAACCCGGTTCCCTATTTGATATGTTAAGTGTTATAAGTCTCTCCTTATTGTGAAATTGTTGCATCCCTTAAACCATCCTATAATTGGTATCAGAGTATTTTAGGCTATTGATTATAGGATCTCACCATCTTAAATCCTTTCAGCTTCATAAAACACTTAACAACTCAAATGGCAGCTCTTACTAGGTTGATATGAAAACCGGTACTTTGATACTTGGTGCCAAAGAATGGAAGGTTTCATCATGTCTCAAGACATTAGGATATGGGGATATGTTGTCTTAATTCCTCATGTGCCATGCACCACTTCAGCTGCTGCTGCTGGTGGCATGATTCTTCTAATTCTTGTGATGAAGATGAGGTTAGTCTGCAACTAAAGATGCACAAATTGACCAAAAACTACACTTATTTAGTTTCAAAGGTCAGTCACCTGGAATATCAGGTGGCTACCTTAAAAAAGAGGGTTAATGACCAGTAACTTAAGATCACCTATCTTAAGGGAAAGCTAGCTAAGAGACACCTCTGGAGAACTCAACCAGGACCACAAGAACCTGTGGATGTGGTGGACCTAACCTCTAGCTCCCATATGTAAAAGGTTGATACTACTAATAAAGGGGAGAAAGTCCTACCTGCAATCATAGAACCTGAGAGTTCTTCTTAGAGTATTGACATAGAGGATTCACTACCCTCACTTGCATTTATCCATACTCAGCAACCTTCTAAAGTCCACATTAATATGGACTCACTAATTCAAACTCTATTTGAGGAGGGTATTCCACGGGCTATGCCTACCCCATCCTATGATGCTGAGAATGAAATACTAGGATGGAGGTATGATGCTGACATGAGAGCCTTAATACTTCTTAGACTTCAGGGGCTACAAGAAGTATTCAATTTTCAGACCCTGAATACTATGAGAGTCTTTCTCTTGTTCACATGCCACTTGCCAACCCAAGTTAAAACAAGCAAGTTGACAGACTAGCTTAGAGGATTCAAGACAGGGAGGTTGAAGAGTGCACACTAAGAAGAGGAAAGAGGCTAGTTTATGTAGGTGCATCAATATGCAGATGAGTTCTTGATAAATGCTCTAATGCCATTTTGCTAAATCAATATTTCAGATTCATTGAGGTTGGATCTTAGAACTCATCACGTTCAGATCTAAAAATCAAGATTAAGATGGGTAGATGTGTGTTAATCAAAGAACAAATAGATGCATAATAATTTATGATTTCATTGATGTCGATGAACAAATTACAATGATAATCATAGATTAAAGATGGAGATCAAACCCACTTAAAGGAGGAATTCTCCTAGGGTGGTGATTCACACCATGAGAAACACACACATAAGAGCCACACTTGTAAAAATGCACTAGTGGGTTTATTTATATTATTGTTACATCATGACCTAATTTTGACTTTTCTTTTTGTCTTAATGTTGACTTTGTCTTGTATTTCTTTTCTTCTATTTATCAACTTGGTCTCTGAACTCATATAATGAGATCTTCCGTCGGTTGTGATTATGATTTGGTAAACTTCAGTTTATTCCATTGTTGAAACCCAATAATACTCCCCCTAAACTGATGCTTGCCAAACCTTGAACATGAAAATCTTCTCTGTCACATATCATCTAGATCAACAAATATTCTGAAACAATTCACTAATGTTCTCCCCCTTAGATTAAACTTATCCTAATATATTTTCGACAAAGGTTAGAACCTTTTGAGAATATTTCTTGGTAATGGATAAGGGTCGTATCACTTTTGGATTATAGTTTATATCACAGCTCAAAGGATTAGAATGTATTAGGCATATGATGAGGCTTTGAATCAACAAATTGCATTAGGAACATGAATCAATCTTGATTCAACTCCTTTTAAATTTATAAAATGACTTCATAATCGGACATTCTTCATATAATCATTTGTCCCCTTGATTAAAGCCTATCTATCTGCTCTGCTCAGTAGTCAGGTGCAAAAGATCATTATAGAATATGAGCCCAAGTACTTCAGAAAGAGCATCTGATAGTTGTACAAGTCCCTCGATAAATCTGTGAAAAAGTGACCAAAGTTGATTTCTATACTTTTTTTGGTTTCATAATCAAAATGGACGTGCCTTGTAAGGCCCCGTTCCCGGGACACTTACGGCTAGTAAATCATTGCACATAAATCATATAACTTTATATTTAACATTGATAAAACATCACAACAGAAACATAAAAAGAACTTTTCATATCATTACAAATGCTTTTGCAATTTAATACAATCGTTCATTCAAAACATCATTCGTTCGAATTACAATGCAAAAACATTACTCAAAAGAATGTCGTCAAAAGAGCTGAGTAGCCACCCCGTGCCATCCTCAGCAACATTACTTGCCAACTGGAAACACATAAAAGCCAACGTTGCTGAGTGAGTTCTAGTTTTAAAATAAAACATACTTTTCTTTCGTTAAATCCATTCTTTACTTTCAAATCATAACTGTTTTATAACGTGAGCCACATCGTACGTACATATAGAAATATCATTATTATCTTCATTACTATTCATGACATACATTCATTAACTCTTCTTTCTTTACCACATTCTTTATCACAATCTGAATCAGTGTCATCAGCTATGCCCCGAACAAATAGAGTACTGGGCGAGGTTCATAAAATGACTTCACACTGCATATAGCCTGCACCAGCTCGGGGAAACGACAAAGATCCTAACTGTATACTACACCTCCAACATTATGCATACTCAGGTACTGGGACGAAGATTATAAAATGACTTCCATATTGCACATAGCCTGACACCAGCACCGAGGTGGGTAACCACTATAACCACTGATAGATCACCCACATATTATGCATAACTCGAGTACTGGATGAAGATTCATAAAATGACTTCACACTGCACATAGCCTAAAACACAGCATCGAGGTTGGGTAACACTATAACACGTATACCTCACCCACCCCCAAATTATGTATTGAGTACTGGGACGAAAGATCATAAAAATGACATCCATACTGCACATAGCTGGCAACCAGCATCGAGGTGGGTAACCACTTTACAAACAGGTTACCAGATCGTTGGTTAGTCACAAAGACTGAACCCCTGCGTGTATCCTTAAGGGTTAGCTAAACCACACGCGTTGAGCTTACGACCTTTTTTTAGGTCGTGCAATCCGTAATATTGCTTGCAAGCATTTCAATTACCTTCCTTTCATTAATGCATGCACACCATCATAGGTTGCTTTTCATTATTTTCACTTTAAATTACATAATACTTTTATCAGTTATTAAATAAAACGTAAAGCCAAAAGAAAATAATCATACATAATAATAAGGAAATCATCATTACCACAGTCAAATCATCAATAGGGCATATCATACATACTACATCATGCAATAAACATTAAACATCAATATCATGCCCAAAATACCTCTTAAGCCACAACAGTCATCTTACTAAACTACGGAATTTTCCACGTCAAAACTTACATTGCACTTTCCCCGGAAACAAGTCAGATAATAAACATATGCTCATTCGGGCGGTAGGGCCCAATGCGAATGAACCTACAATGAGGATGAGTCCCATGTGAATGGGACCCAATTGCAATGAACTCAATGGATGAGTCCGTCCCATGTTAGGATCTCAGCCCTTGGTTTAATCGATTGAACAGATTTAGCAGCGGATTAGCTCAGAATTAGACAAATTCAACAAGAACAATTGATATAAAACGATAAAAGAATTTTGTTATAAAGAGAGAAATATCCGACAAAAGGAATATTGCATTAGGATTGTCGGCCTCAAAGGCACGATTACAGGTGAGTCATCTTTCCTTATAAAGAAAAGAATGACGTAGGCTGATGTCACTTGAAAGTGACATGTAACCGTTTTATAACTACTGATGTTTAACAACTACTGAAGATGTCAACAACTGACATCTTCTTACAAATGTTCCTAAGTGTTAAACATCTCATTTACAACAACTGAAAAACATAAAACTACTGAAACTACAACGACTGAAGAACAAGCTCTTCAGTCGTTTTACAAAACTACTGAAACATAAAACATAAAACTACTGATATCACAACTACTGAAGAAGTACTCTTCAGCAGTTGTGACAAACTACTGAGGCTTCAGTACTTGATCTTCAGACTTTGACCTTCAGGCGTTTCATCAGCTGATGACTTCAGTAGATATCATCAGCTGATGTCTTCAGTCTTTGTCTTCAGACTTTGTACATCAGTTGTTGATCTTCAGCACTTGTGAACTCTTCAGCTGTTGTACTTCAGTACTTTGGTCTTTCAGCTTCAGCACTTGTGTTCTTCAGCTGTTGTACTTCAGTACTTTGATTCTTCAGCTGTTAAGATCTTCAGCACTTGATCTTCAGCTGTTGAAGTCTTCAGCACTTGTCAAACTACTGATGAGGCTTTCAGCAGTTGTTGTGATACCGTGTGGGACTTAGAGGTTTTCTGATCTTGGCTCATTGGTTCTTTTGGTCCAACAAACTCCCCCTGAACCAATGCAGCCAAAACCTCTAACTTATTTAAACTCCCACTTATTGATGGCAAAAATGTTGGTCTTTTTCCTTCTTGATCAGTAGAGAAGATGACCCATGTACGCTCCGGCCTGGGAAGAACCTCAAATATTTGTTTGGCAGAGTATGAATGGGAACTCTGTTTTGGGGAATTGGACACAGAGTTGTTATCCCATTCATGAGATTCACTTCCCCATAATGAGTCTGTACGACTCTCTTGTGTAGGCCTCAAGGAAGGTGATTTGTTCCTCCATGGTTAGCTCTTCAGCACCTCCTTCAAATAGTGATTCCGGCCCATAATACTCAGACAGGTATTTGGCCTGTTTCCCATTCTTTAGCTCCACAGTTGTTATTACTCTGTAAGCGAACTCATCCGGGTGATTACCCTCTAGGAACAACTGGAGCTCATTTTTCTGACTTCCTCAAGCCTCTTGTAAACTAACCCCTTTTTCACTATTTTGTTTTCCAGCATCTTCTGAGGGGTTAGATTAGCTTTGTAGGCCTTCTTGAAGTCTTCTAGGATTTCCCAGGGTGAAACTACAAAGACCAGAGAGATCACTTCATCTACGATCTTTTTCACCTGGCCAATGTATCTCCGAGGTATATTGTTCTTGTGAATTCTGTGAGAGACCCTGGGATCAGGCCAAATCCTCACTCTTTCCTTTTGATATTGAAAGGTATGCTGAGAGTGTAAAGTCTGAGGGCTTGCTCCTTCATATTGATGATGGAAGATGTGGCTGCATAAGCTTTGTCAACTCTCTTCAGCAATTCCTCATCATGCTGTTTATGAAGCTCTTCTTCTTCTAGCTTCACTTTAACCATTTGTCTGGACTTCAGGAGTAATTGGAGGAGTGACTTGTGGCCTTAGGCAACTGAATTACAGCTGATAGCGGCAGCCTGTCTTCATCATCTTCTTCATCTTCTTCTAGCCTCAATATCCTTCTCTTCTTCTTCAAGGGTATATCATCGGCTATGGGTTTTGAGGGTAAGGGAGTTGGTTTGGTGGGTTGTGTTTTGGGTGGTTTAGGTGTGGGAATGTTGACAGGCTGTGCTAGCATCCTTGAGGTGAGTGTGGCTTTTGATTGCTTTGCTAGCTCAGTCCTGCTCCCAGCACCAGCTTCATTCAAAACTTCAACAATTAAACCTTTTGTATATTCTTCAGACGAACAGATCTTGGTGGTTATTGCCAAGATACTGTCCCTGGACCAAGCTTTGATCTCGATCAATGATCTTCCAAGTATTTTGCTATAAATCTGATCATGATTCCAGCCTTTCTCTTTCTGACACATCATAACTTGACCATCTGATTGGATTTCTTCAATCTCTAGTCTTCTGATCTCAGAGTCAAGTTTTTCAGTGTCATGGCCTTGCCTAACAACTGATCAATGATGTTATCCATTGATCTGCTGTGTTCGGCATCAGCCTCTTTCACCATCAGCTCCAAGGCTTCTCTTTTTCATCCTTCTTCTTTTCTTGTATGTGACATGAAAGTCTTTTTGAACTTTCAGTCACTTCTCCATGGTAGCCTCTCTTCTCTTTTTCCTTCTCTTCTCAGTCTCCTCAACCAACTCTCAGTTTCACTTCTTTCTTCTTCTCTTTCTTTCTCTTCTTTTCTCTTTCTTTTACCTTTCACTGCTGAACTCTCCCCCTTTTTGGTTGCATTGGTTGCAGGGTTTGAGTAGCAGAAAGTTGTTTGCTCAGAACATTTCCCCAGGGTTGTAAGACAGAAGAAGTCTCTCATCAACAGTTTGATCACTATTCAGTTAGCTGGGGTGATGAGAGATAGGGGATTTTGAAGGATAGCACCATTTGCTCAGGGGGGTTCTGTCCTGAGAATGGTGCCAGAAACAGAGGCAGGTGGCTGAGATTGTGAGTGGTTGTGTTTAGGAGACCTTCAGAGAAGGTGCCATCTGTGGGTTGATGTGGTGGCAGATGGACTTACTCCTGAGAGAGTTGGCAAGCAGCTTTGAGTCTGCTAACTCCTCCTCTAGAATGGTGTTTTGGGCAAGACATCATAGAAGAAGCCAGGTCATCATCAGCATATGTGAATCACCTGACCTCCTGCTTGTAGCAGGATATAATGCTCTGGGTGTAGATCAATGTAGCATGTGCCCCTTGTTCTCGGTTCTGGGGACTTCCAGCCTCAGGACTATGTCCTTCATCAGCTGTTGCCACTGGTGAGGACTTAGAGATGTTACCAACTGCATCCTGGTCATTTGCTGAGTCAGAAGCAGTGGCAGCCTCACCAGTAGTTCGCACCTCCTTATCTACACTAGAAGATGGAACATGATAACCCCTGTGCTGTGGGTTGACAGAAGCATTTTGATCCTCCCCCTCAGGTGTTGAGGTTATCCCAGTAGTAATTGGTGTCTGGGTGGGGGGTGAGGAATGCAACTGCGTCAGCACTTTTGCAACATGATAGTAGGGCTTTGAGGGGCGGTTGCATCAGGAGAGGGTGTGGAAGCAGTGTGCACCCGGGACAGGTGGTGCTCTTCAATGGTAATCCCCTCAAGTGAGGAGGATCCCAGCATTGTGGCTTCCCTGTGAGTGGTTGCTTCAGGTTCCTTTTGAGAGGAAACCTGAGCGGCTTCAGTTGGTGGAGTCACAGTCTCTACTGGGGGGTTATTTCCAGCAGAGATAACCTGCGTTGGTGCTGCAGGAGCATCCACAGGGGACTCAATTCCCTGAGTAGCTTTCTTAGGCTTCTTCTTGTGGGTTTGGAGGGGACTTTGGATGTGGAGGTGGAGGCTGTGGGTTCCAGCTGCGTGGGTTTGCGCAGCTTGGCAGCCTGTTTGAGAGTTTGGTCAGTGTTGTGTCGGGAGTATACCTCCGGCAATACAGCCAAAGCAGGGACTCCCAGACCAACTAGTCCCTCAGCAGAAAGCTGATTCTCTATTATGGCCATTATAAACCGAGGATATAGTATCCAACGGTTAGAAAGTGGTTTTGTGGCCATATCCTTGAGTTCAAGAAAAATTATTTCAGAGAAAAGTTTAGTGGTTCTTGTTCAAGGATAGAGAACAATACCTGTTGCCATCTGGAAGACAGTTGATCCCAAGAGGAAGTCTTCGGAGCCAGGCAAACATTTACCATATGAAATAATAATCGTTCAGCATCTGGAAAATGTTTCTTCAGGATTGTTGAAGCGCTAAGATCACCCTGATATCCATGTTGTCCAAAGGAGAGATCAAGTTGGCGCTTAGGATATCCAACAGGGTAGGCAGCATCATCTAACAGCAATATTTGGCGGATGGTAGCAGTAGAGATAACCACCTTATGCGAGTTGATAGATGAAATGATAGATTCTCCATTAACGGTCGCATTCATCCAGAACTGACGTAGCGAATCGGCATAAATGATTGGATTTAAAAGGAAAGCCGTTTTTAGTGGGGATTGGACCATAAGATCTATAGCATTTTCAAATTTGGTCCAGAAGGGCGATTTTGTAAGGTACGCGACACAGTTGTGTCGAGGTTTGAGTTGCATGGTCGCCATTAATGAAGGTGAAAGGTTTTCAGAGCTTTTGAAAAGTTAGGTCGGAAAGAATGAAAAACTCTGAAAGAGGGATCAGTATATATAGGGTACGGGTTTGAAACGACTGAAGGTTTTGGTGTTAGTCATCAGTATTTGAAGCTACTGATGACGTGGTATTAACTTTCAGACGTTTGAAACGACTGATGGTATTGGTGTGGTCAGCAGTTATAAAACAACTGAAGACATGGTGTTTACTATCAGACGTTGAAACAACTGAAGTCTCTGATTTAGGCATCAGTAGTTTTAAAAACTACTGAAGACAAGTTGGACTTCAGATGTTGAAACAACTGAGGACTTGGTATTAGTCATCAGTAGTTGTGAAACTACTGAAGACCGTGGTTTTGCCATCAGTTGTTGTAAACAACTGAAGACTTGGTGTTAGTCATCAGTAGTTGTGAAACTACTGAAGACATGGTATTGCTTCAGTTGTTTATAAAGAAACAGCAGTTTGTGAACTACTGAAGAGAGAGTACTCATCAGTAGTTGTCGTCAATTCATAGCCTTTCAGCTGTTTCATACTGTCCTCAACACTTACTCATCAGCTTTTAGCTGTTTTCAGTAGTTTCATAGGACATCAGTACTTATCTGTTTCTACTGATTTTCAGTAGTTGTAACTACATCAGTAGTGTAGAACAGATAAAGTCCAGTACTTAAAGCATTTAGCCTTCAGTAGTTATAAAAACTACTGAGGGTAAAATAACTCATCAGTACTTATATGTGACATGGTTACCAATGATCATCAGTAATTACTGAGATCATCAGTAGTTGTCACTTATTCTAGCTGCAGCATACCAAGCCTTAACACCAGGTTGTGGAAAGTTGAACTATCCAAAGGCTTAGTAAAAATGTCTGCAAGCTCATCAGCACTAGGCACAAACATAGGATTAATTAGACCCTTTTCAAAACAATCTCTTATAAAATGATGTCTAATTTCTATATGTTTGGTCCTAGAGTGCTGGACAGGATTTTTGACAATGCAAAGAGCTGAAGCACTATCCATTAATAATGGAGTCTTAGTCTCTGTAATGCCATAATCCAAAAGTTGATTCTGAAGCCAGAGTATTTGGGATGTACAACTTGCAGCAGCAATGTACTCGGCTTCAGCAGTGGATGTAGCAACAGATGTTTGTTTCTTACTCTGCCAAGAAATCAAACAGTTGCCTAGGAATTGGCATCCACCAGAAGTTGATTTCCTGGTCAACTTACATCCTGCATAGTCACTATCAGAGAAGGCAACTAATTTGCAAGAATGTCCAGTGGAATACCATAAGCCTAGAGATTGTGTGCCTTGCAGATATCTAAAGATCCTCTTGACTGCAATCAGATGAGACTCCTTAGGTGCAGCCTGAAATCTAGCACAAACACATGTAGCAAACATAATATCTGGTCTAGAAGCTGTTAAATACATCAAGGAACCAATCATACATCTGTAAAGGGTTTCATCAACACCTTTACCTTTCTGATCAACATCCAATGTGTGGTGTTGCACATGGGAGTAGAACAAGATTTACAGTTTTGTAAATCAAACTTATTCAAAAGATCTTTTGTGTATTTAGACTGATGAATGAAAATTCCATCAGCTTTTTGTTTGATTTGCAAACCTAGAAAGAACTGTAATTCTCCCATTGCACTCATTTCAAACTTCTGTTGCATTAAGGTTTGGAAATCCTCACACAATTGGGGATCAGAGGATGCAAAATAATATCATCAACATAAATTTGAACAAGTAGCTTATGCTGATCCACCTTCTTAATAAATAAAGTTTTATCTATGGAGCCTCTAGTGAAATTATTCTGTAGAAGAAAGTTTGATAAGGTCTCATACCAAGCTCTAGGTGCTTGTTTCAACCCATAAAGAGCTTTATCAAGCTTATATACCATTCTGGGTGCTTATTATCCTCAAAGCCTGGTGGTTGACACACATAAACTTCTTCTTTTATTGTACCATATAGAAAAGCACTTTTGACATCCATTTGGAAAACTTTAAGATTGTGGAGTGCAGCATAGGCTAAAAACAATCTAATTGCCTCCAGTCTGGCTACAGGGGCAAAGGTTTCATCATAATCAATACCTTCTTCTTGTGCAAACCCCTGCACAACCAGTCTGGCCTTGTTCTTAACAATTAGCCCATTTTCATCAGTTTTATTCCTAAACACCCATTTAGTGCCTATTGCACACTTACCTGGGGGTAGAGGAACAAGCTCCCACACTTGCTGTTTCTTGAACTGAAGAAGCTCAAGCTGCATGGCTTCAACCCATCCATTGTCCCTCAAAGCAACATGATAGTTCTTTGGCTCTAGCTGACTGATGAAGAGAGCATAGAAGCAGAAATTGGACAACTGGCTTCTGGTTGAGACACCAGCATTGATATCACCAAGGATTTGAGATATTGGGTGATTTTTCAGCTCTTGGTAAACAATCAAATCTGTGCAAGTGTTTGTAGGGTCTTCAGCAGCAGCAGATGTTGATGCAGATTCTTGAAACCATGAAGATGGTGGCAACTCAAATGAAGTTGAGGATGCAGAAATCTCATCAGCATTTGTTGTGGATGGTGCGGCTGGAGCTACAGGAGCATCAGGTTTAGAGGACTCAGGCAGTTGATCACTAAACCTGAAGAGGTGATTACTACTATCATCATCATCTTCAGTAGTAACACCAGGTGGTGAACTGTTGACAGGAGCAACAGCAGGAGATTGATAAGGAACATATTGCAGTATGTCCAAATCAAAGAGCTCCACAGGGCTTTGTGGAATCTTGTCCTTTGGAGATTCATTGAACTTGACATGTAAAGTCTCTTCAACCATCTTTGTTCTGCAATTGAAGACTCTGTATGCCTTGCAAGTTGATGAATAACCAACAAAGTACCCTGCATCCACCTTAGGATCAAATTTCTGGAGCTGATCCTTTGTGTTGAGAATGAAACAGGGACACCCAAATGCTCTAAAAAATGAAATGAGAGGGGCCAAATGATGTAGAACTTCATATGGAGTCTTCATCAACCTCTGATTTATTAGCACTCTATTCTGCACATAGCATGCTGTGTTGACAGCTTCAGCCCAAAAGGTCAATGGCAGTCCAGAATCAGCCAACATAGACCTTGCAGCTTCAATGAGGGTCCTGTTCTTTCTCTCCACAACTCCATTCTGTTCAGGAGTTCTTGGAATACTAAACTGTCTCTTTATTCCCTTGGAAAGGTAGAACTCATCAAGTGTATTGTTCCTGAATTCTGTTCCATTATCACTTCTAATACACTTGACTGAGAGGGAATACTGCTTCTCAGCATACAACACAAAGTTTATGATCTTCTGTGCAGCTTCATCCTTTGAATGTAGAAAGAAAGTCCATACAAATCTGGAGTAATCATCCACAATTACCAGACAGTATTTTTTCTGTGCCATGCTCATCACTCTCACAGGACCAAAGAGATCCATGTGAAGAAGTTGTAAGCAGGCAGTGGACTTTGGTTCTTCAATAGGTGGAAATGAAACTTTGTGCTGTTTTCCTTTCAAACAAGCAGTGCAGTTGTTTTCACACTTGAACTCCTTCATAGGCATTCCCCTTACTAAACTATGGTGTATCAGCTGATTCATGTTCTTGAAATTAACATGTCCCAGCCTTCTATGCCATAGATTAGATTCTTGAGGAGAGGCCTTGGAAAATAGGCAAGGATGGCCTTTGAGATCAATTTTCTTGGAAAGATCTAAGGCATACACTCTTCCTGTCCTGTTGGCCTTCAGGAGAGTGTGAGCATCCAATACCTTGTCAATCAAACTCAGAACTTTGGATGACAGAATCCTGCAGTTCTGCTTGTGAAAAGGGCAACATGGCCTTTGTCACACAATTGACTGACACTCAAAAGATTATACTTGAGATTTTCCACATGGTTGACATCATCAAACTTTATTTCCCCATTGGAAACAAAGCCCTTCCCAATGATGTAACCTCTTGCATCATTGCCAAAGGAAACAAATCCCTTCCTTCCTGGAGAGTAGTCATTAAGAAGTGAGTTGTTCCCAGTCATATGCATAGATCCTCCACTGTCTACATACCAGATGCTACTTTGGCATGTTGAAGAAACCTGCATAAATAAACAATCAGTTAGTTTTGGAGACCCAAACCTTTTTGGTTTTGGGCCTGGTCTCATCAACAGATGGTAAACTAACAGGTTTATTGGACACAATAGCTTGAGGTGAAGGAGATGGTGTAGAAGAGGAATCCTTCGGCTTGGATCTCCTTTTCTGGGGTTTCAACACAGGGCCATCAAGTTGGTTAACTCTTCCCAACAGATGTTGAACCATCATTACCAGCTGTGTCTGATTCTGGGAGAGAGCTTTCAGCTCTTCAGACACATTGGTATTGGTGTTTGATGATGAGTTCTTGTGTTGCACCATCTTCTTTTGAGCAACCTCAGCTATTGCCTGTTGCACTCCTTCCTTTTTAGATTTCTTTTTGGTCATAGAGTAACAGGATTTGATGCTGCTGGTACAAACTTGGACTCAAACTCAGTTTTCATTTTAGCCAAATTTTCTTTAATTTTCTCTTTTTGTTTGAGTTTGGATCCCTTTTTGTACCAACAATCATCTGTGAGATGATTGAATAGACCACATATTTCACATGGTTTCTTCTTCATCTTCTGTTGATCATCAACTAAAGAAGATGAAACTACTGAAGACTTGCTCTTCGGCAGTTTAGAAGCACTTTTTGCCTTCTTGTCAACTTCCTTAGTAGGCTTCAAATCCTTCCTACTGACAGTTTTCTTCTCTTCAGTGCTGTCAGTCATTAGGATTTGAACTCCAGATGTTATCCCCTGCTCTCCAGTACCCTCAGTACTGCTAGGGATAACATTGGGTTGATCAACTCATTGATCATGTGAGTGTCAGCAGTTGAACCATCAATATCAGCTGATTGGTTCACAGAGGGATTACTACTGACTTCAACTACTGATGGTGCTTTATCAAGTAGTGAATCACATGATGAGGTGAATTGGTCATTACTTTCTCCATCAGAATCCGCTCCTGCTCTTGAAGCAAAAACTGTAGGAGGAGCAGTGTGATTGTAACCAATTCCAAACTTCACATTGGAAGCTGTTTGCTTACTAAGAAGCATTTCAAAGCCCTTGCAAGATTGTACCCATCGATCACACTCTACCTGGGTGACAGCAAGAGTATCTTTGAGGTCTTTGTACTTCTCTAAGAGTACATCCTCCCTAGCCTTATCATCAGAAATTTGGCATTTTAATTTGTAAATCTCATCAGTTTTCTCTTTTAGCACAGACTCAAACTCAGCTTTATTTTTGGAAATGTTTGTTCTAGCTCTACATTTTTATTGATTAAAGCCACATTTGCTTCTCTAATAGAGGCAAATGCTGCTATGCAAGTTTCAGAACATAATTTGGCCTTAGCCTCAGAGGATACCTGTGTTGAAGAGGTATTTGAGGATGATCCATCAGAGGATTCCAAAGCCATGAGAGCTAGATTTCCAAAAGGATGCTCACCACCATGTTGACCAGCACCTGAGAACAGTTGTTCATTACCAGACACATCATCTGGTAAACTGCTCCAGTCAACAACACCTGGTGTGAAGAAGCTGTGTTGTTGAAGTTGATTAGGTTGATGAGATTGGGATGGTTGAGGCTCAGGGAGTGCATGTGGTTGCTGAGCAGTGGGTGCTTGAACCTGACCTGGTTGTGGCATGTAATAGCAGGGGTATGGATATGGCATGGCCCCTGTGGAACAAAATATGCAGGAGATTGTGGTTGATGATGATAACCAGAATTGACAGGTTGTTGCCCTCTGTTTTGTTGACTATTGCCAGGGAAAGTCACAAAGGGTGCAGGAGAGTTAGATCCAGATGATCTACATTCTCTTGCAAAGTGCCCAAGCCTGTGGCATTTATGGCACTTCAACTTACTCTTGTCAAAACCAACTTTGGTTTTGCCAGAGAGTCCTGGGAATTTCCTTCCAGTTCTTTTGTAGAACTTCTGAGATCTGATATTTATCAAGGCCATTTGGCTCAAAATATCCATCTCTTCTAAGTCATCATCAGCAATCCCCTTGAGATCATCCATGATGAAACATAGATTGTCACTATTACAACCAGCAGAATAACTATCAACACTCACAAAGGCAGGCTCAGAAGTGTTTGTAGAGAAATCAATATGCTCATCATACTGGCTTTCAGATGACGCATATTCTGACTCTTGATGTCCAATCAGGGCAGTGTTCCCTTGGACAAAATCCTCAGTGAGCTTGCCAGATGAAACCAATTTCTTTTCTGCTCTATCTCTCTCTCGAATGTAAGCAGTTTCCCATGAAGTTGGGTGAGAGATAGGCGATCAACATCAGCATTTGAGCGTAGAACAATGGTATATGTGTTCCATCTCTCAGGCAGTGATCTTAAAAATCTATGGTTCATCTGACTCCTGGTATATTCATGTTTAACCATTTTCAATTCAGAGATTAAACATGAAAACCGCTCAAATTGTTGAGTCAGAGTCTCACCCTTTCTATGAGAGAAAGTCTCATATGTTGGGCGAGGATTTCCCTGTTGTTTGCTAAAACCTCATCAGTACCACCAAATTGTTCTTTGATGGCATTCCAGAGGTCATGAGCAGACTCACAATGCAGAAGCCCAGAGTAAATCTCATTAGGAATAGCCATAGCCAAAATTCCATGGGCTTTTGCATCGATTTCAAACAACTTCTTGTCCTCATCGGAGTATTGCTCCTTCTTCTTTGGAACCAACTGGTTTGTTTCCGGATCATTCACCATTGGCTTATGTGGTCCATGTACCACAGATGTCCAACAACCTGAGCTATTGACAGACAGGTGATGGAGCAATCTTCTCTGCCAAATGTTATACTCATTCCTCACCAAGATCGGAGGCTTGGTAGAGGATCCAGTATTGAAAGGATCATTAGAAGAAGTAGTCATTGTGAAAATCAGACAGATTCAAGTAAAAACACAATAAATTTAGCTCAAAACCACACAGAACCTCAAATAAAACGGCCAGAAGCGATACACTCTCAATCTCTATAACAGATCCTTGCGAATTTTGCTAATTCGATTAAACTTAGAGCGATTGAACAGTTTCAATGATCAATTGTTAGATCGATCAATGATTAACCTGCTCTGATACCATTTGTTAGGATCTCAGCCCTTGGTTTAATCGATTGAACAGATTTAGCAGCGGATTAGCTCAGAATTAGACAAATTCAACAAGAACAATTGATATAAAACGATAAAAGAATTTTGTTATAAAGAGAAATATCCGACAAAAGGAATATTGCATTAGGATTGTCGGCCTCAAAGGCACGATTACAGGTGAGTCATCTTTCCTTATAAAGAAAAGAATGACGTAGGCTGATGTCACTTGAAAGTGACATGTAACCGTTTTATAACTACTGATGTTTAACAACTACTGAAGATGTCAACAACTGACATCTTCTTACAAATGTTCCTAAGTGTTAAACATCTCATTTACAACAACTGAAAAACATAAAACTACTGAAACTACAACGACTGAAGAACAAGCTCTTCAGTCGTTTTACAAAACTACTGAAACATAAAACATAAAACTACTGATATCACAACTACTGAAGAAGTACTCTTCAGCAGTTGTGACAAACTACTGAGGCTTCAGTACTTGATCTTCAGACTTTGACCTTCAGGCGTTTCATCAGCTGATGACTTCAGTAGATATCATCAGCTGATGTCTTCAGTCTTTGTCTTCAGACTTTGTACATCAGTTGTTGATCTTCAGCACTTGTGAACTCTTCAGCTGTTGTACTTCAGTACTTTGGTCTTTCAGCTTCAGCACTTGTGTTCTTCAGCTGTTGTACTTCAGTACTTTGATTCTTCAGCTGTTAAGATCTTCAGCACTTGATCTTCAGCTGTTGAAGTCTTCAGCACTTGTCAAATACTGATGAGGCTTTCAGCAGTTGTTGTGATACCGTGTGGGACTTAGAGGTTTTCTGATCTTGGCATTGGTTCTTTTGGTCCAAACGAACCAATGCGAATGGACCATGCAATGAACACTATGTGAATGAACACCCAGTGAAAGGACCAATACGACCATGAACACCTATGCGAATGGGACATCGGTTTCGTAGGACTCCCCATGTGACTGGCCTTCAATCTTGCGAATGATGAACATCAATCACCCTCATTTCGGTCGTATGGCCTCCATTCGATAGCCTAAGCCTAGCTGATGCAGAATGCAGTCATCCAGACTGCTGCTGCCTTTTCGGACTCAACCATTCCAAACTCTTCTAAGCTCAAAGGTTAGTCTACTAGGATTTCTGAGATGATTAGAGAACTGTGATGTGGAGCTAGAAGGTCATAAGTTTAATGTTAGACCGTTCGTGATGACCCCTAGGGGGTTTCGATTTAGTTCTTGGGATGGATGGTTGGTCGGACTCCGAGGCGACTTGTGTGTCGCAAGAAGAATTAGTTTGACAACGCTGGGGATGGGGTGTGGTAATTGGTTTATGGGGAGGGTTACTACGATCCCGAAGGTAATTCATTGGTGTGGCGGGAAAGTGTATGAGGCGTGGATGTAGCGCCTACTTAGCTTATGTAAAGGTATGTGGATACGCCAAAACGACAACTGTTGATGTACCGGTTATGTGTGACTTTCCGGACGTGTTCCCAGAAGACTTACCAGGAGTGACAACTGACAGAAGATTGAGTTTCAGATTGATCTGATACCGGGTGCCCAGCCTGTTGCCAAGGCATCGTATCAGTTGGCTCCGACAGAGATGAAGGAATGATGGGAAATTGCAAGAGCTACTTGATAAGGGGTTCATTAGACGAGTATCTCTCTTTGGGGTGCTCCGGTCCTGTTTGTAAAGAAGAAAGATGTAGTATGAGGATGTGTATTGACTACCGTGAGCTGAACAAGTTGATAGTGAAGACGATACCCCTTACCGAGAATAGATGATTTGTTCGATCAGCTTCAAGGTGCCAGTTGGTTTTCAAGGATAGACCTTTGATCTGGTTACCATCAATTGAAGGTGAAGGAGCAGGATATCCCTAAAACAACTTTCTGCACGCGCTATGGTCACTACGAGTTTCTTGTCATGTCTTTTGGTTTGACCAATGCGCCAGCTGCTTTTATGGATCTGATGAATCGGATGTGTCGGCTGATGTTGGATAAATCAGTGATTGTGTTTATTTATGATATCCTGATCTGTTCGAAGAGCGAGATTGAGCACGCTGGTCACATTCGGGAGGTTCTGGAGATGTTAAGAAAGGAGAAATTATACGCCAAGTTCTCCAAGTGTGCATTTTGGTTGCGCGAAGTTCAGTTCTTGGGTCATGTGGTGAATCCTGGCGGGATTATGGTGGACCCGACAAAGGTGGAGGCGGTGATGCAATGGAAGTCTCAAAGACATCATCCGAGATTCGTAGTTTCTTGGGTTTGGGGGCTACTATAGAAGGATCATCCAAGACTTTTCCAAGATCGCTTCTCCACTAACTAAGTTGACCAGTAAGGATGTGAAGTTTGCATGGGGTCAAGCTCAAGAGAAGGCGTTTGAAGAATTGAAGGCAAGATTGACTCAAGCTCCTATTCTGTCACTAGCCGAAGCGAAGACCTAGTGGTTTATTCTAATGCTTCCTACTCGGGGTTGGGTGTGTGTTAATGCAAAGGGGGAAGGTTATAGCCTATGCATCCCGATAGTTAAGGTTCATAAGGTCAATTATCCTACTCATCACTTGGAGCTAGCAGCCGTAGTCTTTGCGTTAAAGATTTGGAGGCACTATCTCTACGGGACGAAGTGCACCATATTCACTAACCACAAAAGCTTGAAGTACCTCTTTGAGCAGAAGGACCTGAACATGAGGCAGATAAGATGGTTGGAGCTCATAAAAGACTATGATTGCGAGATCCACTACCATCCGGGCAAAGCTAACGTGGTGGTGGATGCCCTTAGTCGGAAAGAGTGGCCCGAGCCAATTCGGGTGAAAGCATATCAGCTGATCATGACCTCTGATGTGATGAAGCAAGTCAAAGAGTTTCAAGATGAGGCATTGAAAGAAAATCATCTTAACTCTGAGAGAATGAGAGGTTTGGTTGCAGAATTGGGTGAAAACACGCTTGGTGTTAGAACTCGATTCGGGAGGATGTAGGTCCCTCGTTTTGGGGATCTAGGGGTGAAGATTTTGGATGAAGCTCACAAGACTCGATACTCCATTCATCCAGGTGCCACAAAGATGTATCAAGACATGAAGAAAGATTATTGGTGGTTGGGTATGAAACGTGACGTGGTGGAGTACGTGAGTAAGTGCCTTACTTGTCTACAGGTGAAGGCCGAGCATCAGAAGCCGTATGGGAAGATCCAACCTTTGGATATACCGGAATGGAAGTGGGAGCACATCACCATGGATTTCATTATGAAGCTGTCGTGTAATCCGAAAGGGTACGATGCCATATGGGTGATTGTTGACCATTGACGAAGAGTGCTCAATTCCTACCGATCCACGAGACATATTCGTCTGAGAGGTTGACAGATCTATTCATAAGGAAATTATAACTTTCATGGTGTGCCGGTGTCTATTGTATCTGATCGTGACACCCGGTTTATATCCAAATTCTGGAAGAAATTCCACGACGCCATGGGGACGAGGTTACATATTAGCACGGCTTATCATCCCCGAACTGATGGCCAGTCAGAAAGGACCATTCAGACATTGGAAGACATGCTTCGGCCATGTGTGATTGATTTTGGGGAAGGTTGGGATGACCATTTACCGTTAGCTGAATTCTCATACAACAACTATCAGGCCAGCATTGGTATGCCACCATACGAGATGCTAGACGGTAGGAGATGCAGAACACCGGTTTGTTGGGGTGATATTGGTCAGAATGAGTTGGGGAGCATCAAGGTGATCGAGGCTACGACTGAGAAGCTTGAGAGGATTAAAGCCTTTATGAAGGCAGGCAAAGATAGACAGAAGTCGTACGCTGAAAAATGATGCAGACCGATTGAGTTCCAGGTGGGTGACCGGGTTATGTTGAAGGTCTCGCCTTGGAAGGGTATCATCTGATTCAGGAAGCGGGGCAAGTTGAGCCCAAGGTATATAGGGCCTTTCTGAATCATCGCTCAAGTAGGAGAGGTGGCCTATAGATTAGAGTTACCGGATGAGTTAAATGGAATTCACCCAACATTCCATGTATCTCATCTAAGGAAGTGCTTGGCCGATAAAGACATGATTATTCCATTGGAGGATATCGAAGTAGACAAACGGCTCAATTATGTGGAGCAACCAGTGGCAATCATCGATCGAAAAGAGAAAAGGCTGAGAAATAAAGTGGTTCCTCTTGTGCGTGTACAGTGGAAGCACAGGAAAGTATCCGAGTCAACATGGGAGACTAAAGAAGAAATGAGACAGCATTACCCATGTTTGTTCGAGGAATAACAGGTTTCGGGGACGAAACCTATATAAGGGGGGTGGACTTGTAACACCCAGTTATTTATTATTTCGAAGCCGACGAAAGAAGAAAAGAAATAAAGTCCTAAGTCGAGGGACCAAACACACCAACGAAAGAAACTTGGGTATGTGAAGATGTAAGTCGGGAGAGGTCAGCCATTACCCTCTCCCCCACACCCCCATTTTCAGCAAACAAAAAGAGGAGAAGAGATAAATAAGAGAAAAAAGGGAGAAAAGTTGGTTCGGGTTGATTAAAGTGAGCAAAATCGTTGAGAAGCGGGTAAAATCGAAGCTCTTCTCGTTATGGTCATTTCTATGAGTTCTAGGACCCCTCTTGTACACGTTTTCATGATTTAGGGATGGAACACATCTAAAAATCGGGTTTTTGAGTGTGTATGTGTTTGACTCGTTTGTGTATGTGTGCGTGAGTGTATGATTCGTTTGGGTCTTGCTTTTGAGCTTGTGTGTGCTTGAATGGTGTTGTGGTATGCATTCCTAAGCTTTAGGATGGTTGATTTGGGCTTAGAATGGGTTTAGATGAGCTTGGAGGTCGAAAATGACAGATTAGGTTCAGGATGAACCGTATTCTGCACCAGCTATGGCTAGGCGACTGAATGGAGGCCATACGACCAATTGATGTCTGATTGAGGGTTCGTTCGCACGATTGGGGTTCATTCGCACGACTGAGAGTTCATTCGCACGATTGGGAGCCTAGTTGCATAAATTCTCATCCGCATTAGTTCCATTTGCATTAGGTCCATTCGCATGGGACTCATCCACATGGAGTCCATCCGCACTAGTTTCATTTGCACGAATGGGTGTTCATCCGCATGGGCGTTCATCCGCATTAGTCCATTCGCATGATGCTCAGTTGCATGGAGGCCATGCGACTGAAGGGTGTCCATACGCCCTAATAGGGCTGTTGCACCCGAGGAAAAGTGTAGTTTAACTTCTGACTTTCGGGGAAAAGTACAAATGTAAGTTTTTGACGTAAAGGTTTCCATAAGTTCATGTAAGATGACTGTTGAGGCCTTAGAGAGCATGTTGGGCATGATGATGATGTTGCATGATTATGCATATTATGTATGTATGATGTTGCCCTGTATGATGCTGATGACTGTGTATGTTATGTTCCTTATTATGATGTATGCTTATCTTTCCTGTGGCTTTACGTGTTACGTTAATGAACGAATAGAAAGTAGTATGTAACGTAAAGTGAAAGATAAAGAAAAGAGGAACATGAAGTAAGAACACATGCATTAATGAAAGATGAAAGTAAAGAAAGTCTTGCAAGCATAGTATGTCGGGACACGCCATTAAAAGGTTAGCCCAACGATGCACGGGTTCGCTACCCCGGGAGGATGCACATCGGGGTCTTTCTTTGTGATTGACCATTTGTATTGCCCCATTGCTGCATTACCCTAGGTACTGCGACCAGAGGTGTGATGCACCATTATAACTGGTCTGTGATAGACCTAGGTCCAGTATCAGGAATAGCTGGGTATTGCACATTAGTAGTGGTACACCTAAACTCTACCCTAGGTACTGTGACCAGAGGTGCGATGCACCGTTATAGCTGGTCTATGATAGGCCTAGGTCTAGTACCAGCAAATAGTTGGGTAAAGTTTATGGTTGAAGGAAAAGAAAGAAGTAAAGGATGAAAGATTGAAAGCATGAAATATTAAAGAAGATAATAATGATATTATCTATGTGTACGTATGTTGTATGATCACATGAAAGTAAAGAACGGTTTTAACGAAAGAAAAGCATGTTTTATTATAAAACTAGAACTCACTTAGCAACGCTGACTTTGATGTGTTTCCACTTGGCAGGTAGTGATTGTTGAGGATGGCATGAGGTGGCTACTCAGCTCTTTTGGGATGGCATCCATTTATTTAATGCTTTTGTGATGTAATGCAATAATGTATTTTACAACTGATTAAGATGTATTATTTTGCAAAAGTATTTATAATGAAATGAGATGTCATTTTTTAATGTTCCCGCGCAATATTTATGTAAGAGAAATAAAAATGTATGTTTTATGTGTGCAATTTACCAGCTGTAAGCGTCCCGAGAACGGGGCTTACACTGTTTCTTCCTGAACCACCATTTCGACTCTAGGTCTTCCTCTCGTGACCCATGGTTTAGCACCACATCCACCACCACCTCCACCACGCGAAGCTTTCGAAGATCTACACCAGCCATCCCCGCACCCAGTGAAAGATTCAAACACTAACACGGTTATTCAAGGAAACAACTTAGTTTATGTCAGTATAGTAAGTCCCTAATTACAATGGCTAGTTGTGATTAGCCACTTCCTTTACTCTTCATACCCCAAGCATTACCTGTCCTTCAACCAGCAACACATAAACCACATAACATGCGCACATAATACCAGTTAACATTAAGAAAATACCTAATGGCACACAGCTATTCAGACTGGCATCCCTTCCCTTTCCGTCTCATTCTCAGTTTAAGTTAAGGTTTATTTTAAACATTTACCCATTTCACTTAAAATTTGGATCTAATACCAACTTGTAAGGCCCCGTTCCGGGACGCTTACAGCTGGTAAATCATTGCACATAAATCATATAACTTTATATTTAACATTGATAAAACATCACAGCGGAAACATAAAAATAACTTTTCATATCATTACAAATGCTTTTGCAATTTAATACAATCGTTCATTTCAAAACATCGTTCGTTCGCATTAAAATGCAAAAACATTAATCAAAAGAATGCCGTCCAAAAGAGCTGAGTAGCCGCCCCATGCCATCCTCAGCAACATTACCAGCCAACTAGAACACATAAAAGTTAGCGTTGCTGAATGAGTTCTAGTTTTAGAATAAATAATACTTTTCTTTCGTTAAAATCGTTCTTTACTTTCAAATCATAACCGTTTTAGAACGTGAGCACACATCGTACGTACACATAGATAATATCATTATTATCTTCATTTACTATTCATCACATACATTCATTAACTTTTCTTTCTTTACTACATTCTTTATCACTATTTGAATCAGTGTCATAAGTTATGCCCCGAACAAATGGAGTACTAGGACGAAGTTCATAAAATGACTTTCACACTGCACATAGCCTGGCACCAGCTCCGAGGTAAGCGACAAAGATCCCAACTGTATACTACACCCCCAACATTATGCATACTCGAGTACTGGGCCGAAGATCATAAAATGACTTCCACACTGCACATAGCCTGACACCAGCACCGAGGTGGGTAAACACTATAAACCACTGTATACATCACCCCCACATTATGCATAACTCGAGTACTGGGCAGAAGATCATAAAAATGAATTTCACACTGCACATAGCCTAGCACCAGCATCGAGGTGGGTAACCACTGTATACATCACCCGCACATTATGCATAACTCGAGTACTGGGCCGAAGATCATAAAAATGACTTCCACACTGCACATAGCCTGGTACCAGCATCGAGGTGGGTAACCACTTTACACCATGTACCAGATCGTTGGTCAGTCACAAAGACTGAACCCCTGCGTGTATCCTTAATGGTTAGCTAAACCACACGCAGTTGAGCTTACGACCTTTTAGGGTCGTGCACATCCGTACATATTGCTTGCAAGCCTTTCCATACCTTCACTTTCATTAATGCATGCACACCATCATTATGTTGCTCTTTCATTATCTTTCACTTATATTACATAATACTTTATCATTTTATTAACATAACACGTAAAGCCAAAAGAAAATAATCATACATAATAATAAGGAACATCATCATACATACACAGTCAACATCATCACATAGGGCATCATCATACATACATACATCATGCATAAACATACAACATCAACATCATGCCCAACATAACCTCTAAGGCCACAACAGTCATCTTACATAAACTTACGGGAATCTTCCACGTCAAAACTTACATCTGCACTTTCCCCGAAAGTCAGATAATAAACTATGCTCATTCGGGCGTATGGACCAAATGCGGATGAACTCAATGCATATGAGTCCCATGCGAATGGACCCAATATGGATGAACTCAATGCGGATGAGTCCCATGCGAATGGACCCAATGCGAATGAACACCTATGCAAATGAACACCCATGCAAATGGACCCAATGCGAATGAACACCTATGCGAATGGGACCTTAGTCGCATGATCCCCATGCGACTGGCCTCAATCGTGCGAATGAACCTCAATTGCACCTCATTCGGCCGTATGGCCTCCATTCGGTCGCCAGCACTAGCTGATGCAGAATGCAGTTTATCCCGAACTGCAACTACCATTTTTGGCCTCCCAACCCTTCCAAACCTCTTCTAAGCTCAAATCAACCATCCTAAACCTTAGGAAAACATACCGCAACACCATTCAAGCACAACCAAGCCTGAAATCAAGTCCCACCCGCATCAAACACACTCACATACACATACATTCGGGTTCAATACCCAAGTTTTCAAAAACGGGTTTTTGATGTGTTCCAGCCCTGAAATCATTCAAAAACGTGTAAAAGAGGGGTTCTAAAACTCACATTGACACCTCGTCGAGTAGAGCTTCGATTCAACCCGCTACACTTTGATTTCCACGCTCGAATCCACACGAACCAAGCTTGAGACCACTTTCTCCCCTTTTTTCTCTAAAATCCAAAAGTGGTAAGTGTGGGGGCGGGAGGATGTGGTCTGCCTTCCCCCTTTTATACCCCCACTCATTCAAGGGCTTTCCTGTTTTGGCAAGTTTGGTCCCTCGACTTTGGACTTTATTTCTTTTCTTTCTTTTGTCAGCTTCAAAAAAAATTTTCGGGTGTTACATGCCTGTTGGTTGCATTCGTCCACATTCATGATATTGTCTTTTTCTTTGTATTTGAATGATGTTCATCTGCATTTGTTTGCTCAATCTTATGCACCCACATTTGTTGACCATGCATCCGCATTTGTTGACCATGCATCCGCATTTGTTGACCATGCATCCGCATTGTTGACCATGCATCCGCATTTGTTGACCATGCATCCGCATTTGTTAACAATTCATCTGCATTTGTTGACAAGGATCCACATATGTGGATAGCATATTCACATTTGTGGATAAGACACCCATATTTGTGTTCAAGCATCCGCATTTATGATTAACCCATCTGTATTAACAGTTTAACAAGTCCACATTTGTTCACCCTCATCTGCATTCATATGAGTAGGTTATAAGCGCATCCGCATTAACATGTTAATGCATCCGCATTAACATGTTAATGCATCCGCATTTGATAATAACCAACCACATTAACTCAAATGAACATCACATTTGTTTATAATTCATCCGCATTTGTTTCAAGACTTGAACAAAATGCGATTTCACATTGTTGTGCAAGTCGAGCAATCTGATTCAAGATGAATCATTAAAATCACTGATATATTGATCACATACTTGAGGTCTTGATCGATTATGCATAATCAAATGATTAAATCATCAATTTCATTTAATTGACCATTTAACATCGATTTTGACAAGTAGCGACCGTAGCTCCTTATTCTTCTTCTTTTCTTAGATTTTGGTGTTGATATTGTTCAATTGCATCAAGTTTTGAAGGGATAATGATGAACATGTTCATAATTATTCAAATCGTACCATAGTTGAACAGATTTGTTGGTTTTTCTTCTGACATTTGTGATGAACAAATGGGTTTTGGATGAATAATGGCTTTTTTTCTTTGTTGTTCTTCTTTTCTTCTCTTGTTCTTGACATCATAAAGTTGAAATCAGATTTGAAAAATAGATGAATCCAACAACCAACAGCTCTGATACCATTTTGCTAAATCAATATTTCAGATTCAGTGAGCTTGGATCTTAGGATTCATCATGTTCAGATCTAAAAATCAAAATAAGATGGGTGTATGTGTGTGAATCAAAGAACAAAGAGATGGATAATAATAATGTTATGATTTCATTGATGTTGATAAACAAATTACAATAAAAATCATAGATGAAAGATGGAGATCAAACCCACCCAAAGAAGGAATTCTCCTAGGGTGGTGATTCACACCATGAGAAACACACACACAATAAGCATGCTTGTAAAAATGCACTAGTGCGTCTATTTATATTATTGTTACATCATGACCTAATTTTGACTTTTTCTTTTTGTCTTGATGTTAACTTTGTCTTGTATTTCTTTTCTTTTGTTTATCAACTTGGTTTCTGAACTCGTATAATGAGATCTTCAGTCAGCTGTTATTATGATTTAGTAAGCTTCAGTTTATTCCATTGTTGAAACCCAACGTGCTAGACCACAACCAACTTCATCTTCTGATCCATAGCAGGGCCCTGATCCTTCTCCGTCTGAACCTGTAATGAAAAATGACCCAACTGAAGAAGACCAACAAGACCAACCTAGATGCTGAAGGCTAGTCTCCTTAATTAAAATATGAATAGAGTAAGAAAAGGATGGCCATAAAAGGGATAATAAGAAAAAAAGTCCAAGGCATCCACCTCTACACCTTAGGATGAGTCAGAGTATACTAAGGTTGCTCAAGTATTTATCTTTTAATATATGTTTTGTAACATTTGTAATAGAACTAGAGTAATATACATCATTTTTGAAAACCAAATATTATCTTGTTCTTATTCTTGTCCTGTTTTATATTTACTTGTGTTCTTATTATCATCAACATAAACTTGGTTCCCTATTTGATTTGTTAAGTGTTCTAAGTCTCTATTCACTGTGATATTGTCGTATTGACTCACTTCAACGGTACTGCAATTTTTATGGGGTATAATAGGAAACTGTGGATTAAACTGAGTTTTCTTTATCAAGAAATCGACCATCTTAACTTTCTAAAGCTCCTTTTTACCCTATTTAAAAAGTCAAATTAAGAAGTTTTTTTCCATTGTCAACACTTTTTATTAACTTATTAACTTTTTATAAATTAATAAGTTAAAAGCATCTTGAAAATAATTAATCCCAAACACCCACTTTTGTGAAGGGGTGCGTATGTTTTAGGACGATTTTTGCTCGTCCCGCTCAAAGCACCATGGTTTGACTCGTGTAAGGCTGTTTAAAGCTCTCTTCACTCGACCTTCGCTCGATGTTCATTTGAAATTTGCTCTAATGCTACTCATTTTTCTACTCGGCTCAGATCGGTTTACAAACGAGCCAAGCATGAGTAAAGATCCGTTGGCTCGGCTCGGTTAAATTATTTTCTATTATATATATTGTATACATAACACTCTAGTATATTTGGCCTATATATACAAATATATAGTTATATTTATACATATTAGATCAATTAAACTAATAAAAAATATTAATACTAAACATTAGAGTGAATTCTTAAGTCGTTATGAGAAAATTTTGACATCCTTCCTACTCTTAGAGAGCCGTTTGGCAGCATCTAAATCAGCCACTTAATGATTAAGCACTTAATAGTTCAAATTGTTGTTTCGTGAGCAAATATTAGAAAGGTTTAGACATTGGCATCTGAATAGTTAAACATTATACTAATACTGAATAGTTAAAAGGTCTAATGTTGAATTGTTAAGACATTTGCATTTAATAGTTAAGCTATATACTAGCTAATAATGGTTCAACACTTAATGGTTCAGACCTATTATTCATTCATCACTTAATCATTCAGAAATTACGAAACAACCTATCAGTCGATCATCTCTCGCTCTTATGTATTATTTTCAGCAATATGCTCACTGCCTTATTGAGCATAGCCTTAGTATTATCGGCAGCTAAAACGTATTTTTATTAATAAAAATGTTATGTTTTAAAAGTGTGTACTTTTTGAGTCATTAAAAATCTAAGATCTAACATTGTTATCGTTTCTCATGACAATATAAATTGAATGACACATTATATAGTTGAGTTGAAAAAAATGTTCGCGCTCGTTTGTGTTTGCTTAACGCTCGTTCGAAAAACCAATGCTTGAAAAATACTCGTTCATTTTTTCTCTGGTTGTAAATGAGCCGATCGACTCAGTTTGGTTAGAAAACGAGCCAAATACGAGGAAAAATCCGTTTGATTGGGCTCGACTAGTCACGAAGATCCCTAGACTCGTGGTTGTGTGAGATATCGACGAGACAATGATCAAAATGTGTTAGCATGATTATTCTTTTTCTTTGACATAATTAACCCTGATCGAGAGTTAACATCATCCCCAAACCATCTGTCTCATTTCTCCCTCTGATTCGAGAATCAACCCACATGGAACCCTTTCAGAATGGCAACTCCACAGTCGCCACCGCCACCGCCACCGCCACGGCGGCCTCAGCCACCGCCGCATCCGACGGAGTCCGTACGCCACTGACGGAGTCCTTCAAATTAGAACATCAGTTCGTCAGAGTCCCATTCGAACACTACAAGAAGACGATCCGTTCCAACCACCGCGCCGTTGAGAAAGAGGTCTCCGCCATCATCTCCGGTCTTCCAGACACCAACCATCTCTCCCGTGATGACGCCCTTCTGCATCTCAATTCTCTTGTCTCCAGATTACAAGGCCTTAAGCGCAAGGTAATCCGTAATCATCCTAAACCTAATTTAGAATAACTGTGATGCGGTTACGATTATCAAATAAGATTTAGTAATTGATTGCTATTGTATATTAATTGATGATTGGAGAACAATGAATTTGCATTGAAGCAGTTGGAAGATGGGAGTAAGGCTGAGCATCTTCAAGCGCAACGGTGTCGGGCTAGGCTTGATCATTTGGAAGCTGCCGATGGTGACAATATATCCGAGTGGAATAATACACGCTTGAAGCGAATATTGTGGACTATATGCTGCGGATGTCGTATTATGACACGCCACGAAGCTCGCTGAAAGCAGTAATATACTGGTAGTAGGACATTTAACTTTTGAATTTAATATCAGAAAGTTTGTTGGGGTCATTTGCAGTTGATTCTGGATCTTCAATGTTTTGTTTGGTTTTAAATTCGTAGCATATTTTCAGATTACTACAATGCATAATGTTTTGATGATTTCATAAGCAGAAACTAATCTATCTAGGTTATGAAAGTACTTGGTTTTACTGTCTTTATAATGAGCATTGAAGAGTTGATCTTTAGAAGTGCTCCTTTATTCCATAAATTTTTACTGAGTTATTCCTTTGTTTCTTTCGGTTTGACAGGATCTTATTGATATTGATATCTTTTATGAAGCCAAAAAGGTTATTGATGCTCTTCAGAATAGAGAGGTAGCCCCTGCTCTAGCCTGGTGTGCTGATAATAAGTCTAGGTTAAAGAAATCCAAGGTACTTTCTTTTTATCGCTTTAACTTGTAATTGCTGCTGATATACAAAAGATGCACTGGGCTTGTTATAAAATTTGTTTGTTTTCTACATTTCTGTATGTAGCATTTGGAACTTGATTTTTCTGAGTTTCATGTTGAAAAAATGTTAGCACTGTGTTTTATTTAAAATTTGAGAATCTGCTAATTTTATATTTGATGCCAATTCTTCAACTGAACCATCTATCCACTAGTTATATGGCCTGGCAAGGATTACTTGCTTATATTTTTATTAAAATTCTTGTATTTCATCTGATCTAATGTTATTTCCCTATTGCCTAATTTGCATGACTATTGCTAATATCATTTTTTTTACTTGATACAGAGCAAATTTGAGTTTCAGTTAAGACTCCAAGAGTTCATTGAATTAGTACGTGCTGAAAATAATTATGGGGCAGTTATGTATGCCCGGAAGTACCTTGCACCTTGGGCAACTACATATATGAAAGACCTTCAGAAAGTTTTTGCCACACTGGCTTTTACAAGTAATACTGGATGTGAGATATACAAGGTTAATGTTCTTCTTCATACATGCTTTGCCAAATGAGCATAACATATCTGGTTTTGTGGAATGGCAAGACAACACTAAGTTACAAAAAACCATAAGTTCATCAAATTTGTTATATGTATATTACCACTCCTCAAATCTGTTAAAGAATGTCTTAAGGTAATTGAAGATTAAGATCATATTAATATATATATTGATTGGCTGTTAACTTGATCTAATCTAGCATACTTTTCTTGAATGGTGTTTTTTATGTCGCTTACCGGGTAATCTAATTTAATGACTTTAAATAACATGATATTGTGGCAGGTTTTGTTTGAACCAAAGCAATGGGATTACTTAATGGATCAGTTCAAACAGGAGTTTTGTAGATTATATGGCATGACTCTAGAGCCATTGTTGAATATTTATCTCCAAGCTGGCTTATCTGCTCTCAAAACCCCGTATCCTATTAAGTGTAACATAACACGCTTCACTGTTAAAGCATTTTGGTCTGTTTACATTGTTTTCTGATTATAATGCAAATCATAATATTTGGTTAATAACCTCAGTTATTAGATTAAAAGCAGTTAAGAATTCAATAAAATGCTTTGTTTTTTTTACCATTTGAACTGTTTTTTATTTTGATGTGGCTTTTCAACTTCTATCTTTGGTTTTTAACTTAACTAGTTTTAGATTCTGTTACGAGGATGACTGTCCAAAAGAAGATCCTCTGTCTCAAGAGAGCTTCCGGAAGCTTGCAATGCCATTGCCCTTCTCAAAGCAGCACCATTCTAAACTTGTTTGCTATATAACTAAAGAGTTGATGGATACAGAAAACCCACCACTAGTCTTACCAAAGGCTATGTTTATAGCACTAAGGTTAGATTTGTTTTCTTTTGAGCTACTACTACCTGCTTAGATCATTTCTTCTATCAAATTATCCTTTGCCATTTTCCGAAAACATGAGATTAAGAGGGTTGGGTTGACCCATGAAAGCGTTTTTGTCCACTCTTTGATTCTGTAATAAAAATTAATTATGCAATAAATATGATTACAATAATCGGATTATTGCATATCATCTACATGTTTGGAAAAATGTTTTAGGAGGTTTTATGCATTGAGACCACAGGACTACTTTTCAACCTGTTTGATGTTGTTTCGTTTTCAGCTAATTATTTATTTGACTCGTTTGGGACAAAAAGATAACCCAAATTGGGCTATTTATAAGTACATATGAAATTGACACCTCTACTTGTAGAAAGAAGAAAGATGTAGTTACCGAAAAAATACAATGTAGGTGTGCCTGTCCACCTTTGCGTTCCTTCACTACAGTGTTGTATTGCACAGTTGTATAAGTTTTATAAACCAACATTATTGCTTGCTAGTTTTGATTAATGACAGGATAAAGTTGCATCATTTTAGTAATTTAGTTTTGACTAAGATGGGATTAACTTGCGACATTTACTACACTACTTAAAGTCAGTGGCCAATGGCATTGTGCCACACGAATTTGGTTATTTACTTATTAAATAAGTGAGTGAAATTGTAACACACATGGTTGTAAAATCGCTAGGCGCTAGTAGGGCGGTGGGGTATCGCCTAGGGATTAGTCAGGATTATCGGATTGGAATTTTACATGTGATATATATAATACACATATACATGTATATTGTATATATATATACATGTATATATACATATATACATATATATATATACATGTACATATATATATATATATATATATATATATATATATATGTACATATATATATAATATATACATAATATATATACATGTACATATATATATTATATATATATATATATATATATGTACATATATATATATATATGTATACATGTATATATATATGTATACATGTATATATGTACATCTATATATATATATATTGTATACATGTATATATATATTATACATGTATATATATATATATTGTATACATGTATATATATATGCATACATGTATATATATGTTATGGTATATGTATATATATATATATATATGTATATGGTATATGTGTATATATATATGTATATGGTATATGTGTATATATATATATATGTATATGGTATATGTATATATATATATGTATATGGTATATGTATATATATATATATGTATATATATATGTAATATATATATAGGGGAGGGATCAAATGAGAACTAGTTTTTTTTGTGAAAACTCTAGGAACCAATCTCAACCACTAGTTCTCAATGGCAAAATTGTAATAAAAAACATATTTAAAAAATTTATAAATAAAAAAATTACATAAAAATAAAAACACAAAAATGTTCCCTTACTTCCCTCTTTCATAAAAAAAATAAAAAAAATTATATAAAATAAAAAAAATTTTCCGTTTTTTTAACGAATTTGTTTTACACATGTGTAATATCGGATTTACACATGTGTAAATCCAGTACTACACATGTGTATAACGAGATTTACAGATATGTAAACAACGGATGTACGAATTTTTGTAGAAAAGTATATCAATATGGTAGGCGTTGGAAAGATAAAAAAATACTAAATTTTTTTTTGAAAAAATGATGTCGTGAAAAAAAGTTATGAACGTTTTAAAAAAAGGGGGAAATGACATGTGATTTGCATGTGATAAAAAATAAGTGGCTGAGATTGGTTTGTAGAGTTCTCACAAAAAATGTGGTTCTCATTTGAACCCTCCCTATTATATATATATATGTATGTATACATGTATATATACATGTATATATATATATACACATATATATATATACACACATGTATACACATGTATATATATCTATACATATACATATACATATATATATACACATATACATATAGATATATATACACATATATATTATATGTGTGTGTGTGTGTGTGTGTATTAAAATTAAATTCAAAAAAGTTCAAACATTAACATATCTTGACTAATTTTGACCAAAATTGACTGATTTTGACCAAAATGTGGGCAATTTTGACTGATTTTGAAATAAGTTTGACCAATTTTGACTGATTTTTGACCGATTATTTTCGATTAGGACTGATTACCGATTAACCTTCCGATTATGTTAAATCACTAAGGTTGGTGCTCTCTGATTAATCCCCGATTAATCGCCGCCTACGACCTGTTAGTACAACACTAACACAATATTTGATTTGTTCTATTGGTTAAAGCTTTACCACCTCGAAGTGGCCAACGTGGGTTCATGTCTCATGGTGCTTTCTTTTTGTTTATTTATAATATCATTTCATTTTCTTTGTTACTGATTTTTTTAACAGAATTGTTGTTTCTATGTATTTTTCAACAGTTTTGATTTTTTTTATACATTTTTTCAACGTAAAAAATTCGTTTCGGTGTTGGTTTTCTTAACGGTTTCAATTGAAATCTAGAATTTTATTCAGAACCGTGTCTTGTTTACGTGAAAATGCGCAAGAGCCGCGTCCTGCATACGCTGCAACCCACAGTGTAGAGGATTTTAGGTTACAACCCACGTTGCCACGTCTTAGGGAAGTGGAGCTTGGAAAAATTCAAATAAAGTATAATAAACTGAAAATAAGATTGCATGAAAATAACATGAAATAAAACTGATGCATGATGCATTGATGGGTCTTCACGCCTGAATTGTATCGAGATCCCAGCGAATGCAGCTGACTCATGGTTGACCTATATCTTCTATCTCTTTGGTGGCTAGTACAATTGAACTGGGGGTAGCTTGGCCATCACACAGCCTGGCGCACCAAACCTGATATGCATCCATCCAGTCAGGCTAGGATTCTGCCAAATTCTGGTTACGATAAATCTGAAGCTAAACCAGCCTAAACTCGCCCTAAACCAGTCTAAAACCCCTAAAAATATAGCATGATTATACAGTGCGCCTTGCTTAAAAAGCTCTTGTTTATTAATTAGCGTGCGTCTAGGCCAAAGGTTCACACTTTGCACCTTAGTGCACCTTGAACTTTGGACTACTATAGCGGCCAGGAATGGTTTTTTGCAGAAACTGTGAGATTGAAAAAAGAGGCATCGTGGCCCCGTCTATTCTTCAACAGCCTCTGCGTGTGAGGCCATCTTTCAAACCATGATTTCCTACCGCCACTTGTCCTGTGTGTGTGCATCCGATTATTTAAAAAAACAAAGAAAGAGGATTCTTTGCATTTTCTTTTTGTTTTTTAAGGGTAGAATGGTCATTTAATTAAAGTCAAGGTAAAAAGTAACATCCATTCACTCCAAGAATTAAACTTGTGACGAGTGAGTAAATTGTTGGGCATGGGACCAAATATGTAATTTCTCAAAACCTTGCTCTGTGTGAGCTTTTGACTTACAATAAAGACTATATGTGTAATTTAATTTAAATAATACAAAAAAGGTTTAAGAACAACAAACCTTGTTTTGATTAGCAGATCCAGTTTGCAAGTATATTCATCATGGGTCATTATAACTGATTGAAAATGGACGTTATTGCATTCTTAGGGGAATTTGCAGTTTCATCTTTCATGGGAACATTTGGTTTTTGTTTTGCAGGCTCTTGAAGAAATGGCAACTAACAATAATGGAAAAATCACATGCCCAAGAACTGGCTTGATTTGTAACTATTCTGAAGTCACCAAAGCATACATCTCATAACAAACTACTCATCTGAGTGGAGGTATGTTATAACTCTGTGTGTGTGCATGTAATATGGTTCTCTTCCTGTCGATGTAATTGTGGTCTGTACCTAAACCAACTATAAAACTGGAGAACATTTATTTGACTGCTCAATGTACAGAAAATATACCCTCCCTCTGCAGCTGATAATTTTAGGTTAATCTTGATTTAATTTGTTAGTTTATTTTTGGTGGGTTGAAATTTAGGAGTAAGGTAGGTTATTATTTTAGTAGTTTGATTTGATTTGGTTAATTGATTGAGTCTGTTTTGGTTTGATAGAGTTTCCTAATAAGTTATTAGGGTTTACTGTTTTCTTGGTGAAGCTTTTAGTATAAATAGAAGGGTCTAGGTTCATTGTAAGGTGTGAGTTTTGATTTAATAATAATACAAGAAAAGAGTCGTGGAGTTCCACAAAGGTCACTGGTGTTTCTGCGTTTTTGTGACTGTTTCTGTGTTTTTTGTGGTTGTTTTATTAAGTTCTGGGCCAACAATTGGTATCAGAGCTTGGTGAAGCCCATACCAAGGATCAAGAACAACAGTAGCAGCAAATCAACACCAAAGAATAACAGTAGCAGCAGATTTGACATCAAAGGAAAGCAGCAGTAGCAGATCTGACATCACCAATACTCACCCAATCGTGGCTGTGTGGGACGATTGTTAAGAAGGAAAAAGTTTCAAACCTGTGTGGATTGCAAGCACAGGAGTTAGAGAACACCTGTGTGGTTCAAAGGAAACTTGTGTGGAGCAAGAGAATCTGTGTGGTGCAGCAAGAGAAAGAAACCTGTGTGGTGCAGCAAGACAACATCTTGTGTGGATCACGACACCTGTGTGGTAACAACTGAAGAAGATCGAGCCTACCTGTGTGGTACAACGAAAAAAACAAAGAACTTGTGTGGTAAAGGCTAAAAGGCAGCAAAGAGATTGATCAGCTGTGGGACTGATCTGGTTAAAAGAGACGAAAAAAAGGAGCAACAACCTGTTTGATCCGCATAGTTAAAAAAGAATGGCTGAAGGAGCAATTGCTCTTAGAGAGCAGCAGCAAAACGCGCCACTGCAGTGCCCAAAATTGACAGAATCAAACTATTCGAGTTGGTCGATTATGGTAGAAGCAATCTTGCAAGCCTATGGTTTATAGGAAGCTGTTGACCCGGCTACGGAAGGGCCTGTCGAGGCCAAGAAGAATCTGATGGCAAGAGCATTTGTGTTTCAAACCCTCCCTGAGGATGTACTATTACAAGTGGCAAGATACAAGGATGCAAAGGAAGTGTGGAAGGCACTCAAAGTTAGATATTTAGGAGCTGGAAGAGTGCAAAAGGCAAGATTACAGACTCTAAGATTTGAACTTGAGATGTTGAAGATGAAAGAAGGTGAGTCCATTGATGAGTTTTCAGGAAAACTTGATGGAATTGTTACAAAGTTCAAAAGTCTTGGGTCAAGTTTAGAAGATGAAGTGGTAGTGAGAAAACTCCTAAACTCAGTTCCAAGGAAGTATTTACCAATTGTGGCATCCATAGAGCAATATTCAGATTTAGAAAAAATGTCAATTGAAGAAGCTATTGGAAGATTAAAGGCTTATGAAGAAAGATTAAAGATCTTGATAAAAGGAGGAAGATCAAGAGAAGTTGCTGCTGTCTAGAGGAGAAGAAAAGGAAGGACAAAAGCAAGGTGAGCTCGGTTATGATGGATATGGGCGAGGACGTGGGCTTGGCAATCGTGATCGTTGTAGGGGTCGTGGAAGAGGGAATGGTAGAGAAGAGAATGGGCGCGGAAGAGGTTTGGACGCGGGAATTCTAGAGACAAAAGTGAATTGAAATGCTACGAGTGTTGGAAGTATGGACACTTCACATATGAGTGTCCGATTGGTATGGAAAAGAGGAGGCTAACTTGGCTCTAGCTCAAGAGGATGATGAACCAACATTGCTTTAAAAAGTTGAGATCCGTATCAAGATTAAGGGGAAAAATGTTAGGTTAATCTTGATTTAATTTGTTAGTTTATTTTTGGTGGGTTGAAATTTAGGAGTAAGGTAGGTTATTATTTTAGTAGTTTGATTTGATTTGGGTAATTGATTGAGTCTGTTTTGGTTTGATAGAGTTTCCTAATAAGTTATTAGGGTTACTTGTTTTCTTGGTGAAGCTTTTAGTATAAATAGAAGGGTCTAGGTTCATTGTAAGGTGTGAGTTTTGGTTTAATAATAATACAAGAAAAGAGTCGTGGAGTTCCACAAAGGTCACTGGTGTTTCTGCGTTTTTGTGACTGTTTCTGTGTTTTTTGTGGTTGTTTTATTAAGTTCTGGGCCAACAGTGGTCTGTACCTAAACCAATTATAAAAACTGGAGAACATTTATTTGACTGCTCAATGTACAGAAAATATACCCTCCCTCTGCAGCTGATAATGCTTGTATGTCAGATATCCCCTTTGTGCTAGTGTGCGTCACCATTTAAACATGTCCCTTGCTTTCTATGGATATAGAATGTCGAAAAACTGTTTGTGCTATACTCAAGGCGAAGGAGCTGATTAATAATGTGGTATATGATTTAATTTTATAAGAGTCAAAGTAAATATAGTTGTGTGTCAAATTACATGACAAAACCAAAGAGAGTGTGTTGTGTCACAACTTTGACTGGTTTATTGTTTCTTTTCAATATATTGAAAGTAGTTGCTAATTTTATCAATATTATTATCTTGATTAGTGAAGGTTGGAAGTGGATTGCTATTCCATATTTCCATGCAATCAACTATATAAATGTACTTGAGTTCACGTGGGAGGTTTACAAGTAGTAATAGAGTAATGTTGAATTTATTTGATTTTGAGTTTCACTTTCTGAAAAACGTAGTATGTTGATCACATAAATGTGATTGTGACCTGAACAGACACCAACCAACAATTGCTAAATGAATTAAAAGTGCAAAAATAATAAAAAAAATACGGCTAACTCATCCATGTGATAGCTCTTTCTGCGGTCATACTAGGAATCATATTGTCAGTTTTCGTCCAAGAGTTCATTATTTTTAACAGCGTCTGATTAGAGTTCATAACTGATTTCTAAGTTGGCACAACTGACAGAAAACTGGGCCAGAATATTAGTACAGGTGAAGCTTGTAATCCTAAGTTTATTGACGATAATTAATGATCAACGTTGATCATTAACGTATGTTGGCAACCTAGAAAGTCGACCCTTGGAAGAGTCAGGTTACATGAGTTCTATTACTGAAACTTGACTAATATTAAACAATTAAGTTGATGAGCTTGCCGACCAATGATCAAAGCAACCTTACATCATAGTAAATATTTAACCTCATTCTATAATTTAATGATCTCCTGCTTCGAGCTGTAGGACTGTGTTCGTTGAACTAAATGTCACAGAAGATATGATACCCTTGTGTCTTCATCTTATACCGATGATCTTGTTAATGACATTTTATCATCACACGATAAGAAAGAGATCTTGATTGAGTGGATGTTGCACTGGAGTGGTCACAATAAAGAACATCATACTTTGCTAAAC
>JACCIX010001226.1:185000-191891 GCA_025506515.1 Flaveria trinervia
CAAAACGATTTATGTATACATGTACGTACAATGAAGTTACATATACATACTAACAAAGTTACATAAATGTACCAAAGAGAGTATATATATGTAACAACAAAACTATTAAAAAACTTTAAAATATATATACTTAAATATAAATGCATATCCAGGTTACATCATATACAAGCAAAGTTAAGTATATTTCAAGAACAAAATATGCAGCATATAGTAAAGGTACAAAATCATTAGAAACATAAACTAAATAAACATAACAAGATAGAGGTGTATATATAGTTACATAGAGTTACGTATATTAACAACAATGTTACATATATGTAAGTATGATAAAATTACAAATCTTCATATTCTCGTGTTCGAATTGTTCATCATGTTTAAGTATGCATTTTGTTCTTCATGCTTACGTATGTTATCTTATATGCTTCCTTTAAATTAACCATTTTCTTTTCTAATTCATCTTCTTTATACTCATATCTTTTACCCATCAAATCAGCATCATCATCACAAACAAAAATTTGAAAGGATAAAATTTCTACATTCTTATTCTTCATCAACAATCGATTTCATGTTGTCGTTTTTTATTTTAAAATTCTACAATGATTACACATATATAGATGTGGTTACGTATAACGTATATACCAAGTACAAAATATTTTATTGAACTAAAAAAGTTACACATATATAGATGTGGTTACATATAAATAAACAAATAAAATGCAATATGATTACATATATGTACCTGATTATAGATATATGTACTTGGGTACCATATATGTATCCTAACAAAATATCTTTTACATATACATATATGTAACTTGGTACATATACATATCTACCATTATACCAAGTACAAAGTAGAAACTTTAAACTGTGCGGAAGCGTTTTGTAAAACAACCCAAAAAAATAAAAATGTATACTATGACAAAACATGCGCCAACCCAAAAGAGTAAACATTAACCATTAAAACAACAAAGATGTCTTAAAGATCGAGTTTAGAATGCAAGTGAAACCATGTAGTGCTTCTAATGGCAAGCAAGCTAATGACCTGAGAATAACATACTAAAATGTCAACACAATGGTTGGTGAGTTCAAGAGTGATATTCAAACATAAGCAGTTTAATAGTAGAGATATAGAAGTAGTGCATTGTAATAGATAGCTAGTCCATTAACAATAAATATTAACTCATAGTGATTTCGCATTGAAGCTGACTGTGTTATGTTGTTGCCTCCTGTCACGACTTAACAGGTCGTGACAATGTTCAATAGGACAAATTGCACCCGGTTGACCTCGAGTCACACAGGTGGGGCTCGTCAGACCCAGTAGTAACCCAAATTTCCCGCTATTCAATATTAACAAATAGAAAGTGTGAGGACTTTTCCATGATATCACTACTATATTATTATACACACTGAATATATAAAGCGTTTATGTTTACCAGTATGCTATCTCCCAAAAGAGATTAAGTAAAGAGTGGGGCATGAACTCACCTGATATGCGTAATAGATACTTAGAGTTTTACTTGACAGACAGAGTGGATAGACAACCTTCAGAGGTTACCTAGATCATATAAGTACATGAGTACGTGTAAACAGAGAATATGTGAAAACCTAAGTACACTACAACCAAGGACTCAAGGTTTCAGAAAAACAGACACGTTTGACCTAGTTGACCCGTTGGTGACTTTATGTGTTGCAAACCATTCAAGCAATCATACACATATATCATACATGGTTAACATTCAAATGGATCATATGTATGCTACATTATGCAGATGTATCACTTAGATCATCATACAACCAAGTATCATACAAGTCATGCGAATCTAGAACATTAACATGTCCACTAGTTATAACATAACTAACATGCCACACAAAGATCAAATCACGTACCACATGCCATGTGAAGCCACTCACGACTTCACATCCTAAACCCTGCCAATCCTACTAAGTAGGGGCCTCAGATTCGCACGCGTATATGATGATCATATTCACATTCATTAACCATGTTCATTGCATTCAACATACACCACAACAATCAATTTCCAGTCCCAAACATAATGTCTATAAACACTCAATGTATTCATGAATTCATTACATCATATATGATCATCAAAGTCCAAACATCACCCATGATTATCCAAGCATCCCATACAACTAATTTAACATGTTCTATCACATTAGAATTCATCCATGAACATACTAACATGCTCGTAACATCCCAAACATGTTCAAACTATCATCCTTCAAACTTTGTGCAAATAAAGTTTCCCTTTTGGGAAAGTACATTCCAACATCTATAAACACTCAATGTATTCATGAATTCATTACAATTATATCATCTCAAACTCATAACAACATCTAGACATGATTAACAATACCTAATCATCATAATCTATTAATCATCATGAACAAAAGTTTCCACTATTGGCACGCTATGAACAACAACATTCATTCTAAGATTTCTAACATTCATATCAACAATCTAGCATCTAATTATCATCATGACACATCAACAACATCAATCTATCATTAGATCATCATGTCATGGAAACAAAGTTACTATTATTAGTAACCTATGAACACCAACTTCAATTCATCAATTCTTACAAGATCAATGTATCCTAGTATTCATACAACCTACTAATCATCATAATTCATCAAACAACCATCAATCATACATAATCTTATCAATTTCGAATTAGGGTTTGCCTAAAATCAAAGTTCATGATCAATCCATTAAAAACATACAATTCATGCATAATCAACGTTAAACAACATGTATTCAATCCAACTAACATACTAACATCATCAATTAACATCAATTTCGACCACATGAAGATGCAAAATCGAATTAGGGTTCGGTCACTATCAAGAACTCACAAAAACATGTAAAAATCTAACCTTTAAACGTGTAGTTGCTTGCAATTGATGATTCCAACGTGTTGTATGCCTTGTAATCGAACAAAATCGAGGCTTGAGGCTTGTTCTTGGTTGAATTCGAAGTGGGGAGGGGGTGAGAGGTTGAATCGCGGCCGATGGGCTGTGGGAGCTAGGGTTTTTGTGTTCTAATTAATTTAATTTTGCATATTTACCATTTAAACCCTTGTGTTTTGTATTTTATAAAAATTTAAGCTTTTAAACTCTTGTAAAGTGTTTTAACTTAATAATATAAGGATATAACTAATAAAAATCATTATATATTTTATCTTTATAAAAAAAAAAGACATACGAAAAATAGGCACGTTTCCACGTTACGCGTTTAATTCCTAATTAACATTTAAAACATGCAAACACATAAACATAATACCATAATCACATAATCAATAGATAATCAATAATGTAACATTATTAATATTATTAGGTCACCAACGTTAAACGACAACTAGTGTGTGTTTACGCACGTGTATGCAAGACTTAACGGAACTAACGGAGTTTGATAACGGAAATTTACCGGATGTCACATTATCCCCATGTTGAAAAAATTTTCGTCATGAAAATTACGTTACTGGTGAGAGTGTTCAATCACTGGTCTACTGCATTGGCAAACAGAATCAAATTGAGTGAGTTTTGGATGAGTTGTCACATCATCCCCATGTTGATAAAATGCAATTGTTTCATCAGTTAGGCACTTCTTTGGTTTGACACGTGAAATACATCATGGATTCCACTTAGCGAATCAAGTAGGGCTAGACGATAGGCCACTGAACCTATTCTTTCCACTATTTCAAGGTCAACGTACCTCGGATGTAGCTTCCCTCACTTATCAAACGAACTACGCCTTTCCATGGTGAGACTTTCAACAAAACCTGTCACCAACCTAAAACTCTAAAGGTTTCCGTCTCTTAAAGCATAACTCTTTTTGGTTGTCTCGCGCTGCAGCCATATGGTTTCGATATCTGCACAATCTTCTCGGTTGTCTCATGAATTAACTCGGGACCTGTTAGCTGACTATCACCAATTTCTGCCCAGCAAACCGGTGACCTACATTTTCTCCCATACAACGCCTCGAAAGGTGCTGCCTGTATGCTAGTATGATAACTGTTATAAGAAAACTCCACTAATGGTAGGTGAATTTCCCAGTTATTCCCGAAGTCAATCACACAAGCACGTAGCATATCCTCCAATGTCTGTATGGTACGCTCACTCTGACCATCCGTCTGGTGGTGATATGCAGTACTCATATCCAATCGTGTACCCAAAGATTTCTGCAATGATTGCCAGAAATGTGAGCGTCGCGGTCGAAATAATTGAGATCGGTACACCGTGTCTCGAAATGATCTCTTTAAGGTACAATCGAGTTAATTTCTCCATTTTATCCATTTCCCTAATGTAGGAAGGAGAGCAGACTTTGCAATCGATCCATAATGACCCATATCGGTCCACAACCAGCATTAGTCCAGGGTAACTTAGTAATAAAATCCATGGAGATCTGTTCCCATTTCCACATTGGTATGCCAGGTAGTTGTAACAGTCCGGATGGTTTGATATTCTTTTACTTTCGAGCAGGTCAAACACTTGCTCACATACGTAGCTACAATCCGCTTTCATGTTAGGCCACCAGTAGTGCGCCTTAGGTCATGATGACATCTTGTCGGATCCAGGATGTATAGAATACTTAGATTTGTGTGCCTCGCTCATAACTAAATCTCTCAGATTTCCATAGACAGACAACCCAAAGTCTATCATGAAAATACGAATTCCATCCTCTTTACCACCAGCTGTTTATTCATTCCCCTTAATGACTCAGAACCAACATTTTCTGCTTTTAAAGCTTCTATCTACGCCTCCTTAACTTGTTTCGGGCAGTTGGGCGGACTGATAGAAGTTGTAAAGCTCGCAACCCGTCTGGGTTTAGCTGTTTCCTCCTGCTTAAGGCACGGCAACTACGTCGCCTTTCCTGGATGGTACTAATAGCGCAATCATAGTCGTTTAGTAGTTCCACCCAACGTCGTTGCCTCAATTTAACTCTTTTTGCTCGATGATATGTTGAAGACTCTTATGATCGGTGTAGATAGTGCACTTGGTACCGTACAAGTAATGTCTCCAGATCTTTAAGGCAAAAACCACTGCACCCAATTCTAAGTCATGGGTGGTATAGTTCTTCTCATGAACTTTAGTTGTCTCGAGGCATAGGCTATCACCTTTTCTCGTTGCATCAAGACACAACCCAATCCTTGAATGGATGCATCACAATACACCACGAAGTCATCCGTTCCCTCTGGTAGTGCTAATATCGGACAGTACAAAGTTTTTGTTTTAACAATTGAAAAGCTGATTCTTGGCTCTCACTCCATTTGTATGTCGTTCCTTTGTGAGTGAAGGCCGTGAGAAGTTGTGCGATCTTAGAAAATCTTCTATGAATCATCGGTATAATATTGCTAATCCCAGAAATTGTCTTATCTCGCTCGGTGTTTTGGGTGTAGTCAAATTCTTATTGCCTCAGTTTTGGCAGGACACACATGTATCTCTTTCTCATTACAATATGACCTAGAAATTGTACTTCTCTTATCCAAAAATCACACTTAAGAATTTGGCATACGACTGCTCATTTTCAGTAGTTCTAAGATCATTCGAAGTGCTCTTCATGATCCTCATTGGTCCTAGAATATATCAGTATATCATCGATAAAACAATGACGAACTGATCGAGATAGGGTTTGCACACGCGGTTCATGAGGTCCATGAACACAGCAGTGCATTAGTCAACCCAAAAGGCATAACCAAGAAATCATAATGACCATAACGAGTACGAAACGCGGTCTGTGGGAATGTCTTATTCTCGAACTCTAAGTTGATGATAACCGGATCTTAAGTCAATCTTCGAATAATAGCTTGATCCCTGAAGTGATCAAACAAATCGTCAATACAAGGTAAAGGGTATCGGTTCTTGATTGTACTTTGTTTAACTCTCTATAATCGATGCACATCCGGAATGTGCCATCCTTCTTCTTAACAAAAAGAACAGGAGCTCCCCAAGGTGATGTGCTAGGTCGAATAAAGCCCTTATCTAAAAGCTCCTGAAGTTGTGATGACAACTCTTATAGTTCGTTCGGTGCTAATCGATAAGGTGCCCTAGCAATCAGGGCTGCACCAGGAGTCAACTCAATGGAATCCACTTGGCGGGAGGTGGTAATCAGGAAGATCCTCTGGGAAACACCTCTGGAAAGTCGCACACTATGGGAATATCCTCCATTCTCCTTTCTTCCGCTTGCTTATCGGTGAGGTGGTAATCCAGGAAGATCCTCTGGAAAGTCGCGTACTATATATATAGGGGAGGGATCAAATGAGAACTAGCTTTTTTTAGAACTCAAGAACCAATATCAACCACTGTTTCAATGGCAAAACTGTAATTACACAAAACATATTTAAAAAATTATAATAAAAAATAACATAAAATAAAAAAATAAAAAAACACAAAATATAAACACAAATACTCCCCAACGTTCCCTTTCATAAAAAAATAAAAAACTTTATACAAATAAAAAAAAATTCTCGTTTTTTTAACGAAATTCGTTTTACACATGTGTAATATCAGATTACACATGTGTAAATCCAGTATACAACATGTGAATAACTAGATTTACACATGTAAACAACGGATGTATGATTTTTTTTAAAAAAGTATATCAATATGGTAGGCATTGGAAAGATAAAAAAAAATACGAATTTTATGGTGAATTTATTTTGAAAAAATGAGTCGTGAAAAAAGTTACGAACGTTTAAAAAAAAGAGAGAAATGACATGTGATTTGCATGTGATATTAAATAAGTGGCTGAGATTGATTCTTAGATTCTTACAAAAAAAGTGGTTATCATTTGAACCCTCCCACACACACACACTATAATATATATATATATATATACACATACACAAATACCATCACTACATACCA